>PVJL010013611.1:9754-31580 GCA_004026885.1 Lyroderma lyra
AAAAAAAAAAAAAAAAAAAAAAAAAAAAAAAAAAAAAAAAAAAAAAAAAAAAAAAAAAAAAAAAAAAAAAAAAAAAAAAAAAAAAAAAAAAAAAAAAAAAAAAAAAAAAAAAAAAAAAAAAAAAAAAAAAAAAAAAAAAAAATGAAAGTAGGATGATGAGAGAAATTGAAAGTAAGAATACTGACTGTAATTTCTAGAGATAAAAAGCCCAATATCTGAATTGAAAAATATTCTGATGGAAATGAACAGCATATTAGACACCAGAAAAATTTTTAAAAAAATAGGAACTGGAAGACTCAGCAACAGAATCCATCTAAAATGAAGATAAAGTGATAAAAGACAGAAAATAATAAACAACACAGTGACGTGTGGAAAAATATCAACCAGTCTAAAGTATATGCAATTAAAGTCCCAGAAAGAGGGTGGGGGAAAGACAGAAAAAATAATTCAGCAAAAAAATCTCCAACTATGATGAAACTATAAATCCATAAATTCAAGAAGTTCAACAAACTCCAAGTAGAAAAAAAATACAAAGAAAATCCCACCATGTCATATTCTAATCAAATTCCTAAAAACCAGTGATAATAAGAAAATCTTCTGGGAGTTCCCTGATGGTGTAGTGGCTTAAGGCTTCAGCGCTGGCGCTGTCAGCACTGTGGCCTGGGTTCGATTCCCAGTCAGGGAGCTACCCACGTACCAAAAAGCAAAAAAAAAAAAAAAAAAAAAAAAAAAAAAAAAAAAAAAAAAAAAAAAAAAAAAAAAAAAAAAAAAAAAAAAAAAAAAAAAAAAAAATCTTCAAAGCAGCTACAGGTGGGGAAAAAGGCTTATTTCCTATGAAGAAATGATTATTATAATTCTTGCACACCAAAACAATATCCAAACAACATAAACCAGAAGACAGTGGAGGGGCATCTTTAAAGTACAGGGAACAAAATAGTACTCTCACCCTAGAATTTTTTATCCAATGAAAATAGCTTTTACCAAAAAAAAAAAAAAAAAAAAAAAAAAAAAAAAAAAAAAAAAAAAAAAAAAAAAAAAAAAAAAAAAAAAAAAAAAAAAAGGCAAGGTAAAGTCCTTTTCAGACAAACTAATGCTGAGATAATTTATTGCTTGCAGACTTGACCTACAAAAAATGTTAAAGTTCTTCTGGTAGAAGGGCAATGATACCAGATGGAAATTTGAATCTATACAAAGGAATGAAAAACATCAGAAATTGTAAAAATGTGTGTAAATGTAAATATACTTCCCCACTAAAAATCCATTTAAAAGATAATTGATGGTCTAAAGCAAAAATAACAGTATGGGATTAATAACATATGTAGAAGTAAAATATATGGCAAACATAGTTTCCAATAAAGGGTAGAAAGGGAAACTGAAAGTGTAGTGTAGTAATGAGTTATTTGAAGGTAGACTGGTAGAAATAAAATATTTATATTATAAACTTTAGAACAAATATTTGAAATATTTTAGAACTAATAAATCAATAGAGGAGAAAAAATGGAATCTTAAAAATTATTAATCCAATAAGTTTAGCTAAAAGGAACAAAAATCCAGTAAGACAGATAGAAAACAAATGGCAAGATGGTAAATTTAAACCAATGTATAGATAATTTCATTAAATGTAAATGATCTAACACTCCATTAAAAGATCAGATTATTTGATTAAATAAATACAAGGGACAATTATATACTGCTTACAAGAAAGAACTTGCTTTAAATACAAAGATGATGCATCTTGATGAGTGAAAAGTAGAATAATGAAACATCATGCTAACATTATTCAAAAGAAATCATATGTATATTTTTATTAGACAAGGTAGATTTCAGAAAATGAAATAGTATCAGTAATAAAGAAGGACATTTCTTATGATGAACATTAATATGTTCATCAGGAACATATAAAAATTTATAAGATATATTCGTTTAAACACAGAACTTTAAAATACACAAACCCCAAATTGATAAAGCTCAAAAAAGAAATAGACCGAACTGCAACTACACTCCTCCTTCAATCTGATAGAACTCATAGACAGTCATAAGAATATAGAATACTAGAATGATGCTGTCATTCAGCTACACCTACTCGATGTTTACAGAGCACTCCACCCAACAAAGAATACACATTATTTTCGAGGTCACATAGGACAGTCACCAAACTAGGCCACATTCTTGGTCATGTAACAAGTGTCAATAAATTTAAAAAGATTTAAATTATATAAAATATAGTATCTGACCACAGAAACATTTAACTTGAAATCAACTGAAAGACACCAGTAAAATTTAAAAACACTTCTAAAATTCTAATTAACTCACAAAACAGAATAAATCACAAGGAAAATTAGAAAATATTTTAAACAGAATTAAAAATTAAAATCAACATGTCAAAAGTTATAGAGTGCAGCAAAAGCAGTGCTTAGAGGAAAACTTATATAAGCTTATAGGAGAAAAAAAGGAAAATCTAAGACCAATTATCTAAATTTCTACCCTAAGAGACTACAAAGAGAGGAGCAAATTAAACCTAAAGTAGAAAGAAGAAAATAATAGAGACAGAAGCTGAAATTAATAACATAAAATTAAAGACAATACAATCAATGAAACTTAAAGCTGATCAATTTTTAAATGATCAGTAAAATTGATAAACTTCTGGATACATTGGTTAGAAAACTAAAGGCGTTAGACACAAATCACCAATATTAGGAATGAGAAAGAGAACACCATTACGTATCCTACAGATATTTAAAAAGATAGCAAGAAAATATTACGAAAAATACAATATAAATGTGATTATTAAAATAAGTGTTTATTTCTTGAAAGACAAAAGCCAACAAAGCTTATGCAAGAAAAAAATAGATGATGTGAAAAGCCCTGTAGACGATGAAAAAATAAAATACATAGTTTAAAATGTCTCCACAAAGGAGACATTATCCAGACACCAAAATTAGACTGACATTGCAAAAATTAAGAAAACTAATTTTGTTGTTGAGAGTAGTGTAGTGGAACCTAGTGGCAATGGCTTGAGGAATGTATGAACACTGGAGAAACTGAGACAGTGACTAGAGACAACTCATTCAAGAAGTAGGGTTTGTAGAAGAAAAGAGAGAGAGAGCATAAACACTAACAGGGGACAGCTCTAGGGTGTGTTTCTTTTTCTTTGTTTTTGTTTTTGTTTTGTTTTGTTTTGTTTTTTAGTTTTAAGAAAAGACAGGCATAAATATAATTAAAAATGGATAGAAAGGCCATAATGAAAAGAGAAATTGAAGTAAAGAAGTGTAATAATTTATGATGGGAAATCAATGAGACATTGGGAAAAATGTGATCAGCAGCACACGTAAGAAGAGTCCACTTAGATAAGAAGAGAGAAGATGGAGACATCGATGGGTACAATAGGGGGTTCCTATCTGATGAATTTATCTGCTCTGTGAAGTAAGAGGCAGGGTTACCTCTAAGGATAAGGATGGGTAGGACAAGTGACTGAGGCAGAAAAGGTCTGAAATAGTCTCTGAGCTAACGAGAACACTTAGCAGGGTTATTGGGTGGGGATGAGGGTCTACGTACAGTCGTGTTCACGAATTTAAAGGAACACACCCTGCAGAGTTGAAAACATATAAACAAAATTTTCATTTACATTTTTAATAAAAATACAAACTGAGTTCACTTTGAATATAATTTTACTTCTTAATCTTTTAAATTAGTGCAAATGAGTTTGTGTTGAAGTCATACTAGAAATAGAAAATACAAAAGTAGAGCTCAGGGGAAAAAAGCAGAAAAGTATAAAGAAATAGAAAATGTTCAAGAAGGACCTTGCTTAAGTTTTTAAGAACTGAAAACAATAAAAGTGAGATTTATACTGAATGTGACCTGCATAAAATTTGCAAATAGAACATTAAAAATTCTTTTCAAATATATATTTAATTACTGACCAAAACAATGAAAGTGAACTAAAATTATTTCATTGGATTCACAACTTAAACAGACAAAATGAAATCCCAGCAATTTTATATAAATAAAGATTTAATGAAGATTTACTATAAGAGATGGTGAAAATTGCTACATAAACTATAGACACTTATATAATGAAAATAAACAATTTCATAAATTTTTCTTTAATAATGTTTAAATATACATATTGAAATTTTAATTAACAATTTAATTTGCTATTTCTTAGCTACATAGTTTATCCAAATTTAAATTCATTAAATATAATATAAGAACTACAATGAGCTTTAGTATTTGGCAAAGGACTATAGACTGGTCAATGGTTATTAAATCAGAACCAATTAACCTAACTTCATGTGGAGTCATTAATTTAACCAAGGTAGTCCCCAGAACTACCTGATGACCAGCCTTAATACCACACTGGGATTATTTGGAAAGCAATGATGCAAGCAAATTAACCCAAGAGATTCAACCAGGATAAAAGAAATCAGAAGGAAGAGTGAGTGTAAGATAATCCTTAAATTCCTGGCTCACATCAGAACCTTCATGAAGCACTGAATAGAGTGGATAGGAGTAGTTACAATTTTCACCTAAAAAAGGTTTGGGCAAATAATTTTTAGATTATATGCAAATCTGGAGTAACGTGTTGCTTATTTATTTTGTTATTATTTTTCCTAAAAAAAAAGGAGTGGTGCTGGCATGTGGAAGCAATTGTAATAAAACAGATATGAGTGGTATCATCTTCTCATTGAAAAATACCCTAACCTCATCCTATCTGTAATGGAAATAGAGTCTTTCTTTAGTGCATATAATGGAAAAAAATTATGGCTGTCAGAAATGATAGCTGAGACTACTTTTATAAAGCATTTTCTTAAAGCTCTAAATCACCAGCGTTAGCACAATCTTGTAAATTTTCTTCTCATTCTTTTCTATTCTTCTTCTTGTTTACATTTTCCCCTTTTCTTCAGTTCTTTTTATTGTTCTCCGCATTAGTGTTTATGCATGCTGTCATTTTGAGTAATGCTTCCCATTAAAAATTAAAAGGAATTTTTTTTTATATTTTGAACATATAAGCCTCAAAAATTTGGGGCCTTTGTGATACGGTAATTTCTGTTTAGATTTATGACATGTTAGAAAAAAGAATACTTTTAGTTTTGACATTTGAGAAAGTTTGTACGAGTATTAAAACATAAGTGATAATCTCTCTTAGGATTTTTATTTCAACATAAAGAAATACAAACAGGAAAATGAAAATAGCAGCAACAGTTGAGAAGACTGAGTTAGGTCAAAGAGATCTGAGTTTAATCTCAGCTCTTCCTTTATCAGCTGTGTGACACTGAACAAATGGCTTAACTTTCATGAGCCTGAATTTTCTCATCTGCCATACACTTATAGTAATGTTCCTTTCTCATATAGATGTGAGAATTAAACAAAATTATCTGTGTAAAGGGCTTAGCACTGTGCTTGGCACATAGACATTATTACTGATTCCACTGTTATTATAATAATTATTTATTATTACTAACTGCCTCTGACCTTCTTTTATAAAATAAAGTAATACGTACCCACAATAGAAGATGTGGTAGAAAAGCATAAAATGGTCTTTTCTAGCCTCTGCCATACCCTTCTATTAATGATTTGCCATGTGTCCTGTCCAAAAATTAGTTTGGGAACCAGCATATATGTGCATTCTGAAACTACAAATTTATTAGATTTTGTACTCTGTCATGAACTTTCATCACATAAGAATTTATCTTGAATGTCTTTGTTTATACACACCTGTACATCGTCATTCTTTATAACTGTGTCATGTTCCATTGTATAAATGCTGTAAGTCATACAACTGATCTTCTTTTGCACTTTTTCTTTTCTTTTTCTTGCAATTATGTTTGTAAAAAAATATCATAGCAGGAGAATTTCTGAATTAAAGTATATGTGTTTTTCTACTTTGATATATTTTGCCAAATTACCCCCCCAAAAGTTTGCACTAATTTATGCATTGTCCTGAAAATATGCATGTAAATAAATTGAAATAGATTTTTAAATTAAATTTACTAGAGATGTGATTTATGTTTTAGCAAGGTCCATGACCCTTCCTGATAACTTTTGAAAAACGTGGACTTTCATCATTCTGGTAATGTGTATTCAAGAAAATGCCCAAGTTCACATCCGTTAGGAGGCCTATCTGTGGGAGGCCAAATAATGGCCCCCAAAGATGTCCACATCCCCATCCTCGATTTTAGCCCAGTGGACTTGTCTCAGACTTCTGATGTCCAGAACCAAGATAATGAATTTGCGTTGTTTTAAGCCACTAGGTCCATGGTAATTTGGTATAGCAGAAATGGGAAACTAATACACCATTCACATAGCCCAGATGAGGATTCAGCTTTGTGCACACATGCCCTGTCCTGCCATATATGAGAGAATAGTCTCAGAAACCCAAAAAATCCTTTGGTACACAAAGTAGTAAAAAGTTGAACTTGCCACTCCGTCTCCTCTGTCTTCCCACCGTTACGGTCCCTAAGCGTCTCCACAGGCAGACTGAAACACGCCTCTAGCAAATTAAACGTACTTTCCTCTTTGATTTGAGAATGTATTTATAAATCAGATGTTTTAAAATAAGATTTTCCAAGTCTTAAGTATTTAATGGCACTAATTTCAGGGTAGTTACTGTGCTAGAGTTTAGGACATGGCTGTGAAGAAGATGGACTCATTTCCTACCTCACAGGTTATGAATGTAGCCAGTTCCAATGTGACGTGGCAGACGCTTTGATGGGGAAACCCCAGGGAGCCGTGGGAATGCGCAGAAGGCATCTGATGTAAGGGAGGCGTAACCGATTTTCCTGAAGAAAGGGACATGCAAGCTGAGACCAAGCTGAGTTACTTCCCGGGCGAAGGATTGGGCTGGGTGGCTGCAGAGAATGAAGTTGGGTAAAGATGAGCGGCATGGTGTGTTGTGAATCATTCTGGTACAAGAAACAACATATCTAAAGACCTAGAAGTGAGGGAGTGCTGGTCCTCAACGCTTAGAGCATTTTCCAGCTGTTGGGGCTAAAAATTTCATCCTGTAGACCCAGCCTCCAGATCCAGAGGCAGTCCCAAATATATTAGACCGGGGACTCCATCCTCTCCGAAGTGTGGGCTGGCATTAGTCTGCTAACCTCTGCCTGGTTTCCTCTGCCTGAGTTGAGCGTCTTTGGTCCCTGAATGTTCATGACACTGCAGCCTTTCCTCCTAATCACCACAAATGCCCATCACAACCGGGCATCTCCTCATTTATTACCCTCCACCTCCTACGTTTCAGGCACTGTGCTAGGTGCTGAATACGATGATAATGAATGTACGTTCCATAAGGATACAGACTTTTGTCTGAAAACAGTTCACTGACATATTTACAGCACCTAAAACCATGCCTGGCACAACACCGGTCTGAATACATATTTGTTCAGAAATGACACGGACTCTGCCTTTGAGTTGCTTAAATCTAGTATTCAAGACAAGCATATACACTGAAAATCTCAGTGGCAATTTCAAATATGACAAGTACAATTATGGGGAATTGTGCTGCAAGCACAGAAGGGGGACACCTTCCTCAGCCTGGGGTTCTTGATTTGTGCTTTGATTTCCAACAAGCATGGGAGCCCAACCTGAATTCGGGTCTGCCCACTAATCTGCCAGCCATTGTCCTTCTTCCCTACCTGTAGAGCTGAACCATGGCACTCTATCCCACTGGCTGGAATACCACCTCAGTCAAGGCACTGCCACTATTCTTTTTTGTTTGTTTTGTTGTGGGTAGTTCCCTGGCTGGGAATCGAACCCAGGCCGTGGCGTTGAGAGCACCGAAGCCTTAGCCACTGCACCCCCAGGGAACTCCCACTGCCACTGTTCTGATCATGAATGGATATTGCTCCTGACCAGAGGTAGGCACTTCACCTAGCCCATCAGAGTCCTTAGAGAAGTGAACGCCAGTTCCTACTGTTCCTTGTTAGACATCTTGTCTCGGAGAGCTACACCAGCTTCTAGAGGTCAAGGCACACTGCCAAAACAGTGTCTCCAGACTGCCATCACGCTTGCCCTCTGTGCTGGCTGCCTTCGAATGCCAGTATGACTTATAGGGTGGTTGAGCATGTTCTAATAACAATCCAGCTATTAGTCCAGCTCATTCTCTCTTCCAAGAGAATTACTCTACAGTTCACAAATGTCATCACAGGGAGAGAAGGAGAAATATGGTGAAAAGAGCAGGAGTTTGAACCCTAGTCAGCTTTCTTTGCCTCTTTTGTATGACTTTGGACAATTCCCTTAAATTCTCTGATCCTCCATCTCTGTTATATTATTTTTTACTTTTTCTCTATTTTGATATATCGGACTTACAGAAAAGTTGCAAGAATAGTACAAACCTTTCCCATGTACCCTTCATCTAGATTCCCAAAATGCTGACAGTTTCTACATTTTTTACCCTTTTCTGATCCTTGTACTTGTGTATGCACATACCACATCTATCCATTTTTTTTCTGAACCACTGAAGAATAAATTGCAGATACAATGTCCTCTTTCCCTTAAATATTTTAGTGAATATTTTATAAAAACAAGGAATTCTTTAACAAAGAATGGTTCTTTAACAGGGATTTGTACAATGATCCAAATCAGGAAATTAACATTGAAACAATAAAATTATCTCATGTATAGTCTTACTGAGACTTTGTCAATTGTCCTAATAATGTTCTTTATAACAAAATATTGCACCTTTTGAATATTCTTAAATCTGCAAAAATGTCTGCATCCTCCTTTGAATTTTATGATATTGGCATTTTTGAAAAGTATAGCTCAATTATTTCATAGAATGTCTCTAACTTTGGGTTTGTCTCACGTATCCTTAAGAGTCGATTCAGATTATTCACTTTTGGCAGGAATGCCCAGGAGAGTTGCTGGGTCCTTCCCAATGCATCATATAGGGGGTACCTGCTTGTTAGTCCCATTATTAGCAATGTTAACTTGGATCATCTGTCTAAGGTTACAACTGCCAGTTTTCTCTACTGTAATAATATTTTATGCTTTGCAATCAAAGTGGGACTATCTACTACTCCTTAAACCAGATGAATCAATTATGATGATGGTGGTGGCAAATGGCCTTTGTGTTTGAATTATTGGCCATATGGAAAGGGTAAATATTTTTCACCAAAATAAAGTCAGATGCTAATTAAGTTTTTAAAGATGATTTAGCCCTCTTGTTGCTGAACTACGAGGGTAAAGGAAAATCTAGAAAAAACAACGAATGTAAGTAAGGGCTAACACTTGGAAGAATTGTAACTTTATTTCTTTTATCAAAAATGTGATATATTCCCAAATTTTTACATCTTTTGTGAGGCATTTTTCTGTAGTAAAAAATTTCTCTTAAAGAATTACATTTTCCTCTCTTTAAACCAGATTGTATTTCCTCTCTTTTCTGACAGTTTTCCATACCTTATTTATGGATGCTTTTGTTACAGATTTGTTTGCCTAGCAATTCAGGTTTCTAAAGTTTATCGAACAACAACTTAAGGAAGTACCTTTGGTTTTCCTTAGGATGTTTGTCATAAAAGTTTTTATCTTATTGTACATACATTCTGACTTTGATATGATAATCTCGACAGATTTAGAGCAGAACTGAACAGCTTTTGAACTCATCAATTCAGGAACTAAGGTAATTGGTTGAACAAAGCCCATAAAATTTTAGATAGGAGTCTAATATTTAGACTGCAGATATAAAAATAGTCCTCATACATATTTTAGGATCATTTTCAGTAAATGCAAAGGTATTATTCATTCATTTGGAAAATAATTATTTTAAGTAAACATTATTAAAGAAATACATAAATTGATTTACATTATAAGAAAACAATGGTATAACTTTAAAGCATATTTATGAAAAGGTTATATATAACATAAAAGTGTTACCTTTTAAAAAATATGAAAATAGTATCAGTCCTGTCTGATAAATATGCATCAAAATATCAGTTAAGATTTTACCAAGTTATGATTCCATGTGAGATACTAGAAAAGAAAATGAGATGGCCATGACTCTTGGACTATTAGAAGTTTGGATATAGTTTAAGGCACTAAAAACTAAAGTGAATAATTAGTTGATGTCTAATACATACTATTTTTTTAAGCTAAAATATGTAACTTAATTGTATTTTTAAATTTTGCCAAGTGGTCTCATTAAATAAATAAAAAGTTACTCCTTTTAATGAGTAAGGGAAGAAAACCACAAATTATTCTTGTGATCAGCAGAAAAAAATAGAGAAGGATTAACACAATAGTAATTACCTGAGCAGATGGATTCCTAATCCTAGAAATAAACATGCTAATTAAGCATACCGCAAATAGCAAGACATTAAGGTCTTCTGAGTCTGGTGAGATTGTTATTCTAATTTACTAGTGTAACTTAATTCTCATATTAAAAAAAGTACTTAATCAACCAATTTTTTAGATTATCTCATTTATTGAGGCAGTTTTTAATGTTTTTATAAATTTCTTCCATGTGTGAGTTTCATAGGGACAGGTTTTCTTATCAGTGTATTCATGATTTCTTCAATCTTTACATTTTTCATAGAGCAGGACTGAGTTTTATTGTATTACTAAAAAGACACTTTTTCTGAGTGCTGCCAATGGGTATTAATTGGGGAATGAAGATCTTAATGCTGACCCTTTGATAATTATCCTATGCAGCCTTCCTTTTAAGATGAAAAAACCCTCTTTATTAATAACTGGAATTTTCATTCCTTTGGCTAGTTTAGATGAATTACATATTTTGAAACTTCTATGACCAAACATTTGGAACAAAATTAACAGGAAGGATGAGAATAATGAATGGAAGATGAACATTTGTGTGAATCAGCAAATGAGAAAGAAACAAGGAAGACAGTATTATTATTTTCATGCTTACATGTGCACGAGAAACTTAAATTACCGAGCCAGTAAATGATCACCGCAAAGTTGTTTTTAGAAGGTCACCTGGATGACATACAAAAAGCATATTTCTTACTGGTTGAATGCATATCTCTATGGAAAAAAAAATAGATTTTTAGGGTAAAAAGAGTCATCTAGGAAAATAATTCTAAAGATGGTTTTGTTTAGTTTCTGATTGTTTCCCAAAATGTTTGTGTGTAAAGTGTGTGGGGTGGTCTGTGTGTTACTTTCCTGCCCCTTTTCCTGTGCTGATATTTTAGTATAACCATGATACGTTCTTCTTTTACATCAGGACATGTTTTAACTATATTAAAAATATTTAAGACAGTTATATAAATTTAAGTCACCTCAGTTTTAATCCAATTCGCCAAGCATTTATTGAATAACAATGATATATAAAATATAAAATTGGCAGTAAAGAGTTATACGACCTAAAACATACATGGTTCCAACCACTTAAGTGTTTCTACTGAGTGTGGTCCACAGACCAACAGCACAGGCATTTTCTGTGAATGGTTAGAAATAAACAGACTTGCAGGCCCTACCCAGCCCTTCTAAACCAAAATCGGCATTGCAGTAAGATCCACAAGAGATTCAAATGCACATTAAATTTTGAGATACACCATGTTATAAGACCATAGTCTAAGGGAAAAAACACACACTGATATTTTTTAAAAAGCAATAATTTTATGAGAAAATCTCTAACACAGAAACAAATACTATGCAACAATAATAGAATCTAAATCTGATTTCAAATCTGCCCTTTTCTCTGTTATACTTTTCACATTATACATCAGCATTTTCTGAAGTGTGTTCCTGGTCAGATATGTTTGAGAAACAGTTTATAAGGTATACAACTACTGAGGAGGCCTTGTTCACAACAGTATGTTAAAGATTTTAAGACGTGCTGAAATAAATCACTCTATTTCACTTAAACCTAGGATTCCACAAATATACTTAAACATGAGATTTTTATTTTCATTGCATGGCACTATTAATGTTCTTCAGAACTAATGTTCTATGGAATATGCTTTGGGAAACACTGCATTTTATGAGTTTGTAACATTTTGCTCATGAATTCTTTACTAGAATTCTTCTGCTCTCCATTAACTTTCCTTTTTTCTTTTTAGAGTTATAAAGTATCCTGAATAAATTCAACCTCGGAATGAACAAAAAAAAATACAATTTAGCTGTGATACAATGTATAGAATAATATAGGAAGTCTGTGGCAAATTAATTCAACTGTTCTATTAAAAATCATCCAGATTTGGAGAGATAAAATTGTCTTTGAACAAACAGTATGCTAAAGTCTGGCCTCCGCATATCATTGAAATTAAGCCGGATCCTGCAAGTAATGGAAAAGAAGTTTTGGTTAACTACCAATAATGAATAATTCATTGCTGAGATTATGAATAAGAACAATTGTCATGACTAAGAAAATGTCACTGAAACTGACAGAGCATTTGAAATAGAGTAGCTAAGAGAGAGCAGGTATATATTCTGTGCTGGCAAATTGCTAAAATTCAAAACTTCCTTCAGGGAATAATAGGTGCATGGTCCTGTCAAATTCATAGTAAGGGGCTCTTACTACTCAGAAATTCAAAGGCAGTCAAGTTGAAGCACGTGCCAGGGAATTCACAGTTCTCAAATCTTTTAGCTCGTCAGACCTGCCATTTGTTTGTGTTATTAACAGATAACTGGACTTTAGGGAAAAGAATGTGGTTCAGTGCTGCTTTTCCATTTCTCATCACTAAGCATGAAAATAATTACATTAAAACAATTTCCAAATTCACTGAGAAGAGGAAACGTATAAATATTTTGCAGTCACTATCTGGCTTAATATAAAGAAAATGTCCACTTTCACTTAGTTAACTTTCTTACTGGATACATGATTGATGAACTTAGTTGTTCAATTTGTGGGCAAAAAAAAAAAAGAAGTGAAATAGTTTCTTTTTTACTTGTGCTATTATGAAGGCAATAATTCTGTTCATGTGGAAAGAGAACCAAGAGAGTATGTCACAAATATATATCCAGTATTTTATTCCCTATAATTTAAAAATGATAAAGTCCTTGAACAGTCTTCTAGTCCCACCTAAAACAAAAAATGTTATGCCCCTAGTTCATGTATAAATATATATTTATGTTATACAAATATGATATATGCATATATGTATCATGCATATGGGTATCATATATATGAAAATACCTAAAGCAGCCCACCAATGTGATGTCAGGGGGAATTCCAACATAACTGCAATAGAAAAAAAAGGTGTTGTTCATTTTCAAATCACACACTTCTGTTCCTTAAGTCATGAAGAAACACTTCTATTCAGTCAAATCATATCCACATTCAACAAGAAAATTTTATTCACGTTCATGAAATCAGTTACCCCCAAATTTGTACTTAAGTCATAGTCTAAAAAGGTTGTTAAATCAGATATTTGAAACTTCTCTCCTATAATTGAATTCTCAGTTTCTTAGGGCAGCTCACAAAGTTGATTTGAAGTAATATGCAGCAGAGATGTCCTAAGCCCATCCTGAATCCTTAATGCCTGGCTGTCTCTGGAGTTCTAAGCCACTCCACTCCAAACTTAATTCTATAGAACAAAATTTGTTCAGCATTTTCTATGCGCCCTGGGTTAGACAATTAACTTAAAACTTTTCTGCATCCAGAATCCATTGCCTATCTCAACCTTGAAGACTGAGCCCTACCTTATGCCCTCCAAGCCCTTTATGAATATCCTATGCCTATCTTCCAGGAAAATTTAAGCCCTATAATGAAAAAGATCATTTGAGAAGGTGGGGGTTCAATGGCTCTTCAAGTTACTGAAAGTATTTGTGTCTTAGGGAATGAATGCTAGGAGATTGATACCCTGGCTCTTTCCTATAGCAGTGATGCTGGGAGGCAGCAATTCATTTGGAAATTGTGTGTCCTTAAGTTGAAGACTGATTGTACCATCAATAGACATGGGTGCTGAAAGTCTAAGTGATTTAAGTAGTTAATAAAAAAGAATAACTTCAAATTATA
Organism: Lyroderma lyra; assembly: GCA_004026885.1. NCBI lineage: Eukaryota > Metazoa > Chordata > Mammalia > Chiroptera > Megadermatidae > Lyroderma > Lyroderma lyra. Next base: position 23,667 of record PVJL010013611.1, read on the forward strand.
ACTTGTGGTTATTACCAAACCCATACTTTGACTAGCATTTTTTAAATATTAATAATGAAAGACAAGGATAAAATATTACAATGATGGATACATTTTGAATAAATTGATGAAACTGTTATTTACTCAGAAATTATTATATGCCAGACACTGTCAGACAATTGCTAATTCTCACTGAAACTTCACTAGGTATTCCCCATTTTGTGGCGGATGCAACCAACGTAAGCAGTGTTGAGCCTTGGCAAAGGCTACATACCGGGTAAAAAATGTAGGGCTAGAATTTGAATCCATTTTCTTCTGACTCCCATCACAGACAGAAACAAAAACCCCTTAGTTTTAGAAACCAGTAATCTTGTTACAATAACCAAGGGCTGTTGCAAAGTTAGCAAGTCTGCAAATCCAGCTTTCCTTGGGTTCTAGTTCCCAGTCTTTGGTCAATTCTTGCCTCAAGGAAGAATTTTGTAGGAAAAGTGTTTCCAACCGAGGCAAACCCTGTACAAGCTAATGACAAGTTGAATGTGAAAGAATAAGAAACACCTACTTTTCAGTAGAGTTTTGAATTGGATGGAAGATACAGCAAAGCAATACCTTTCTCAGGAAGTGGTAAAAGAACTTGGTGGGGAAGGGTAAGTGAGGGGTGACAGACTTGCTTCATCCGTGTTCACTTAGCCATCAGAGAACAATACGCATACAATGAAGTCCCACTCTCACGAAGCGATTTAGGTGCAACATTAGGTTTAATACGTTTTGTTTCCATTATTTTATTTTGCTTACCAATGGAAGTGATGGCAACATGAAGGATAGTTACTGAAATAGCATAATCCCAAACCCATTCTTCCACAACCAGAACGAAGAGCAATCCACAAACCAAGTAGGTAACCACTGTTGAGACTAAAAGAACTGAAAAATAAAAGGAAGAATGTAATTATTTGGGAGTGGAGCAACTAATAATTCTGAAATACAAGTAGTAACAGGACTATTACAACTTATTGTGCAAAACAATTTGGTAAGATTTTATTTTTTAAATGTTCCTTCTCTTAGCAATCCTCAAATTTGCATAAAAACTTTTAACATATTCCATCTCTTCACAATCCTTAGACTTATAGAAAAATAACAGCACATAATTTCTATTTTATACTTAGCATTTTAGAAGGTAAAATACAACAAAGAAATGTTACAATGTAATTATTGCATGCAGATCTGTACTTGGATTACATATCGCATTTTTTAGGATGTATTAAAAACTAATGAAAAGTTTGGTTCTGAATTTTCAGAAATAAAAAAAGCAAAACAACTGTAAATGTTTATTGAACTATAAACATTTCTTTAGTACCAATCATTGCCTAACTTGGAAATGAGTACTTTTGTGTCTATGAAATAAAATGGTACGTTCAGACAGTCATCTGGGAAACATGGGTGAAAGATAATGACTCATGTGGTTGGCGGCACTCTCCTAACTCCATCAGTTGTATCGGAGTGGTTTCCCTGAAGATGTATAAAGAACCAGGACCACAAACAGGTCAGGACCACCTGTCTCTAACAGCCATGGACATGTGCGGGGGCAACCATTTGATTTTGCCTTTGATATGGGTGTTTAAGATGATAGTGATTTCAAAGAAGAGGTCCGTCAAACTCTAAAGTGAGAAATATATGTAATATACCACCAAGGTCCCTTTCTAATGATATCACTTTCCATAAAAATTACCTTTCTTTCCTTTTAAAACACATCAAATGATTGGTATGTTCAGATAATTTAGAAATTGATAACTCTAGGCAGCCAAGCTCCATATTTTTTAAAAGCAAAAACATAAAATAATCACATTATGCCCTTGTATGCAGAAGTAATTTATTAACCAGCATGCCAGTGAGTGATTGCCTAGTGGGCGGGCAAGGCACTCACGAAGTAAGAAGCCCCAGGTGCCCTGCTTTAGACAGGCCTCACACTTAGTCCTCTTCAGTTCTATTTAATTTAACTCAAATTTCAAAAGTTGCAAGGACAAGTCATACCAGTTCTTCTTTTTATCGAAGGAGAATACAATTCATTTCAGCATGTCCTGTCCCTTAAAAATGAGGCTGAAGTAACAACTGTACTGCTGAGTCATTGACACCACCTCTTCCCACCTGACTTCTACTGCTCCTTCCACCAGTGACTCACAGAGCTTCCACATTTTTACAGAGAAATAGAGATGGCTTTTTATCAGCATTTACAAATTTTAAAGGTTAATTTGCAGCTGCTCAGAGAGTGATTTTAGTCTTGAACAAGTTGTATTTGCATATAGTGATAGAGGAGTCTTGCGCTTTGTTTGTGGTATGAGTAATGTATGATAAAGGAAGTAGTACAAAATTTGAAGTTAGGATATCAGTGTTATGGTCTTTCCTTTTAACTTAAGAGTTATAAGATCTTGACCTCTGGTCAGTCTGTTTTTTCTCTATAAATTGGGAAATGAAGTACTATCTTATCTACCTCAAAAAATTATTGGGAGGATTTTAATTTAAAATGGAGGCAATTTGCAATCTATTCTCTGCAATACAAAGAAAGACAATTTGCAGTGTTTTTCCTAAATCTGATCTCCTGGGTGACAAAATTACTTAAACAGACAAGAAATCTGACCTTAAATACACGCCCAAGGCCCTAACATTACTGTTACCTTTTATCTCCAAGATTAAACAAGTCTAGATTCTCAAAGTAACAACCTTGAAGAGTTATGGCACTTATCTCCCAAAGCCCAAAATGAAAGATCTAATAGGCTAAGGGTCTATTGATATCTTTGTTCAAATGTTAGTGTTTCGTGAGAGGAAAGAACAACGTAAACTGTGCCAAGCATCCTGGGGATCTATACTCATCTCTGCAATGTAAAAACACAGCCCTGTCCACTGAGTCTGTGTCATTGTCTTTTCTTTCACTGGCTGAATTCACTTATAACACATGCATTTTAAACATCTGCCCCTGCCCAAAACGTACACACAACCCATACTTAACTCTTTACTGTAACTATTTCCTTATCATTTGTGGATAGTCTTGGTAGAAAATAAGGTAATTTGATTTTCAATAGGGAAGTTCACAAAGAGAAAGTTAGGATAGAATGTTGGACCTCTTGCATGTCACTAGAATGAATGTCTCTTGTCCTAACATAATTTTTGTCTATTTAAAATTGATTCAATAATGGCACCAAACAAATGCCATTTGAGAAGGGTGTTCTAAAGTTCTTTGTTTGAATTCAATAGCTCTAACTGACCAAGTTTCCTCTACAAGTCATTTATGAAATCTGATTTCTTTAGTTTTAGGCCATTTTGTATATTTGCATATATGTTCCAAAAAAGATGTCCAGTGGTTTTCTAAAGAATTGCAATGTTTAAGGAATCCACACTTCATTAAAAATAAGCAGGAAGAAATTTAACAGAATGTTAAGAATAATGACATTTAGAGAGATAGTTTGGAATTGATTTTCTTCTTTTTTCTTTTCCACTTATAGGTCATTAATAAGCATTTATTAATGCATATGTTATTTTATAATGGAAAAAAATCATTAAAATCCTATTTTTCTGAAGATGGGGCAAACTCACCATGAACACCTCCAAAACAAGTATGTGTGACATATATTTCATACCAATACATACTATTATTAATATACCTGAGGCTTATGAACATGGTAGGTGTTAATAGTTATTTCTTCAACAAAAACAATAAATTTAAAAGAGAATTTTTTTCTTAATATATTCATTATCATTTTTCCTTTACAACAAGTTTTATACTATTTTTTAGAGGGGAAAAAATCGAACTAAGCAGAAATGTGCAAAGCAAAAAATGAAAGACCTGTCATTCCAGCTGGAAAATAACAGTTTTTTGCATAATTCTCCAGATTTCTTACCACTGACAACATGTATTTTACTCTACTCTACAAAAATGGATACTTATCCTATACAAACTCTTTTGTAGTCTTCATTTTCCATTTCACGTCTCACGAACAATTTTTACACTAGTATATTAAGCCATTCTTACTTTTTTTTGAAAACTACTTGATGTACCAGAAGTTTACCCATGATACCACCGAATAGAAATTCACATAAGAATACTATCCAGTTATTCCATCCTGTTCTCTCTTTTAGGAATAGCCACTTTAAAAATTCTTCTGGCACTTATGTTAATTTTTGAAGTCAGGTATAAGATACAGATGGCCAAGAAGGAGGCCCGATATTTAAAAAAAAATTTATAAAACAAAAACTATTTTGATTTTTGGAGATATTTAGTTCACTAATTGACAAGAATAAGAATTAAAACCAATTACCTTTATAATTTGTGTTGAGCCACGAGGGATTTGTTTTGAAATCAAATGGTGCCAGGGCATCGAACTGAGACACGCTGAAGATATTACAAATGCAAAGAGTTTACCGTGAAGGAGGCAGTTTATAACTTTGCACATCAAGGTTTTGCACATTGTCTTCACATACAATGATAAACCATTAGCTTTACCCATTCTGTGGCACATTTAAAAATTGGCTGACTTGACTGGCAGCCAAATACCCTCTTTATCCACATTGTCTTCTTTGTCTGATTAAGTCCACTTTGTCCACCCAGTGAGCTTCCTTGCATTTGAGGTCTTAGCTGTAATCTTGGAGCTGCCTTCCGTCAGACGTGGGAGGAGAGCCTACCATGACGGCGAGAGCACAGGGTTGGAAGCAATGAGACTTCGGTGCTAATTTCGATGGTGCTATTAACTGTGAATTTAGGCAAGTCGCTGAAACAGTCTGGGCTTTAGTTTCCTATCTGTAACTTGAACGATTAATTGCTAAAATCCCTTCCTGCTCTAAAATCTGAATCTATCAAGTAAACATCTTCTGTTGTGCCCGAGTTGGTAGTTGTGTGCAGCTGATGGCTCAGCTAGCTGTCTCCCTGAGCTTTAAGGCACACTTACTTCAAATTCCTCACCTCTGACTCACGTTAACTGCAAACCCTTGAGATCCCATGCTCAGTGAGCCCTGAAGACTCTCCGCTATTCCCAGGTCTAGACACAGCCCCTGTGTTTGGTCCCACGCGACAGCTAAGACTGTGTGTCAGCACCAGGAGCTTCCTCGCGAGTGTTCCTGCAAGCAAGCTTGATAACATGCTTCTCATCACAAAAGTCAGTATAATTATTTTTTGGCACGAATTTGCATATTGAAATTGTACGGCCTTAACTTTTTGGTTACACAACAAAATTAAATTGTATAAACACTCAATTTCTAGGACATTTTTATAAATATACACAATGTATTTCAAGGATATCGACACATTGGCAACCTAAATTTGTAGAAACAAAATTTAACCACAGCAAGAGAAAAAAATGACCTGAAAACAATGCCTCACACTTAAATAAGAATGTTGTTGAAAGTACAAGTATTACTTTGTCCTCTTGAAAACCCTTTTTTGGATTATTACCTCCATTTGACAAGTGCAGACAATTGAAATGAGGGAAGCTCAATGGCTTGGTGAGGATGATCCAGGAAGATAGTGAGAACCTGGGCCAGAATACGGATCTCCTAACTTGCATTCCAGAGCTATTTGCAGTCTATATCTGAAAATATTTAAATTGGATAAAGGTAGACTATCTCTAAATTCCCTTAGAGTTCGAATGTCCCCTGACTCAATTCCAGCCCAGGGAATAATAGCCTCACTTTCTTTCCATGACCTCCCCGGGTGAGAGGAACCACCCTGCCTGGTCCTATGGCCTTCATTTCGTGATGGCTACTTTTATCATTTTCAGAGATGCCACATTTGCTCATTTTTACTTAAAAAAATTAGGAAAACATGGCATTTTAATAAATCTGCCTGCTCTATTCCATAAAGATATGCCAAGTATTAAGTGGTCACTCCTTTCATATTGAATCTTAGCTTTTTAATTCTATTTGAAGGCAATGTGCTACTTACTTGAGCATCATGCAGCCCACACCCAGAACTGAGTAGTACACAGTGTAGAAGAGGATGGCACATACGAGAAGGTTCTGCAAAACGACCTGCAAGGAAGACAAGCATGAGCTCCAAGAGCCTGGGCTTCTTCACCTGACTGTTGGTAGTCAGTGTGGCAAACAAAAAATGATGAAGAACTGCTAGGTCATATTGGTTAGCTTTGCTTTGCTTGAAGACCCACGGGGCGGAAAGCATTTGAACACGCACATGAAAGTGGTACTGATTGGAGAGGCTGGCATATCACACCTGCACCAAGGATTGATGCAGTATACAAATCCACACCACTTAGCCTCCATTTGCAACAACAAACTTCCTAAATGCCAATAGTTATATTTTAATTTGACAAAATGATTCTAAATCTCATGATAGTAAAAATATGAGGATGGCTAAGAAAATTTGAAAAGTATGAACAAAAATATATAATAACACAACAATAATTAGATCTATGTGTAAGAATTTACAGAACAATTGGCTAAAACACAAGAGATGATCCTGAAATGGACCCAGCCACATATGAAACTTATGAAGGAAGGGTTGCAGGTGAATGGGGACCAGAAGGTTCTTTAACAAATAGTGTTGTGAAAGTTCTTGTAACTTCTAGACAGAAAACATTCCATTAGAGTATAGTCTTCTTGTACCAAACACCAGAATAAACTTCAAATATATTCAAGGCTTAAATGCCAAGAAAAAGAAGAAAGTATTTGCAAAACATATCATTGGCAAAAGATTGATATTTAAAAGCACATAAATAAAAAAGACAAACAAACTAATACAACATGGACAAAGTATATAAATAGGAAGTTCACATGAACAAGTATTTAAAAAGCCAATAAAGCATTAAAAATGTGCTGAACCTTACAATTAATCTTTTAAAATATATTCTTGTGAATGTAATTAAAATATCAGCATGTTACACAGGAATTTTTCAGTGTATTCTTTTCCCTTTTGAATCTTTTAAAAAAGTCATCTTGTTTAGCCAACACTTGAACACGTTAGGATTATTCATTTTCTCTGAATGACCAGTTCACCAATATTTACCAAATCTTTTGATCGTCCTGGGTACAGAGGGAACCCTTCACTAGACACAACAAAAGAAGAGGGACAGTGCAGAGCACACTACGCCCAATTGGCTGAATGAATCCAATGTACAGCTTTACCCAGAACTTACTTTGTTTAGCTACCTAAAAATGGGGGGACTTGTTGGACCTAAGAGAGACCTAAGAAACAAAGACCACAGGGTTCTGGGGCCTTCGGAATCCCACACCCTCCTGTCCCTCGCCCTCCCCACCACTCCATCCATTGCTCCTTCTGCTTTTTGCCTGTAGACTCCTCTTTGCCCACCAAGTCCCTTCTCTCTCCACAATGTGGGGTACAACACGAGACCTGGATTGCCTGCTTCTCCGATGGTGTTTGGATTACTGAGCTTTCCAGAGATTTATAGTTTGTTCATGTAGGAGTAGTGAGGCCTGTTCAATTTTGCAGATTTTGAATAAGACTCGTTTTACCTGTAGAAAAAAGATAATCATGACAAGGTCTCTTGTTGCCTTACAACTGCCAACCCGTCTGTCCCCTCATGCATTCCCCATGACATCCTAAGGCAGGAGCTAAGCGTGGAGGCCACAGGGCACAGAATATCTAGGAGACAGAACTGACCCTCTCTCGGGGGTGCTGTTCCTCCTTCACTCGCACACCTCACGTCACCCCGTATGGCCCTGGAGGATGGCTGGGTAGACGGGTAAGATTCCTCAAGGGAGGAACAACCTAAGACAGGCACAGTCACTCAGGGGCCATCAGGAGAGAGCTTGGGCTCTACAGAGGTGAGGCACAGCCCCTCACCCTCCCTGAGGTTAGTCTCCTGCCCCTGGCTGCCTTGTGTCCCACGCTGCTCCAGTGATGACCTGATAGAACGATCTCAGTCATGCTTTCTTGGAGATGACTTGGATGCTGAGTCAACCCCCTGGGGTGGTTTCGGT
>PVJL010013612.1:0-31487 GCA_004026885.1 Lyroderma lyra
GCTTCCATCATGACTGTGATGGCATAACATGAACCAAATCAGTGAAGGGTTTTGGCCCAGGTAGGATAAGCAAGACGGGAGTCACAGAGGAGGGGAGTTCCCTCTGCCATGCATGTGCTTTGAGTTATAAAGTTTACTCAGCTCAGTGAGTGCCAGGCATGTGTTGTGCTTTCACGTGCGTTATCTCACTTAACTCCCATTGTCAACCCAGGGAGAGGTCACAGCCCGCATTTTGCGACGGAACACTGAGGTTTAGACCCGCTGAGTGCCTTGTCAGGATCTTGCCACTTGTGTGATGGATTTGAATCTGGGGCTGTCCACTGCCCCTCTAGGGTGCTTCCCCATAGAAGTGGATGTTTTTCCTTAGAGAAATGCCAGGGACTGTGGGGCTTTTCAGATGAAGTGCACAAAGAGGGTTATGGCAGCTGAGCCCAGGGGTGGAGCCTGCAAGAGATGCTGGTGGAGGCAGAACTTCCAGGCAAGGCTATACCAGCATGACCTTTCAGAGCCCTGCGCTAATAGATCACCTTCTCAAATCGGGGTCCAGCGGTCCTTGGGGGGGACACAGGACTCTTCTTATTAACCAAAACAAATAGATTTCCCGTTGCCCTCAGACCTGAGGGCACATCCTCTCCACGACAGATCCTGTTGCTGCCCCTGGCTCTTAGGCAGTTTTAACTGCCAGAGTCTATGATTTATCTGTCTACCCACCCCAGATGTCTTAATTACCCTCCACACATCTGGTCCTGTCTGACAACCTTCCCGAAAGAGTCTCACTGAATCTTTGTTTAAAATTTAATAGAAAATTTTTTAAATAATACATTTATGCGAAAGAAGCTCCCCACCCCAGTTGAGGGTGGGCAGCCAGAATTACAGAGGGAGTGGCTGCGTCTTCTGATGCACACACACACTCCATTTGTCCCTATGCTTTATACAAATGGAGCGTGCTCCCTGTGCTCTGTTTCATTGTTTTGTTCTCTCGGTTGACTGATCTGTTTGTATGAGTCAGGCTAACAAGGGGCCCTCTACAAGGGGCCCTGCCATCAGGTCAGGTCGCACTGACTGACCTTCAGGTCATTTATTTGCAGTGGTTTGCTCTTATGGACCCCAAAGATGGACAGATTCCTATAGATCATCTCTTCCTGAGAAAGCTGAGGTGCAGGAGGGACCCTTCACTGGGTCAGTTTCACTGTCAGGGGGCCAGAGAATGCCCAGCTTCATGACTTCTCATCCAGAACTCAGCTCAGGTCTTTGCGAAGGTTTGCTTCATGGCGAGGAGTTCCTTCTGTGGAGATTCCTGAAATCATTAAAGCAGAGAGCATGAGATCCCAAGCTTTTCAGTACAGAGGGGCATGTGGAAGGTGATAGTCTCCTGTCAGCATAAGTGTCAAAACCTATAGAGAATTTTTATGAGTTTATTTGAGCCAAACTGATGACATACAAGCCTGCTGGGAAGCAAGATCTCAAATGACCCGGAAAAGAACAGCAGTTTTGCAGTCCCTTTTGTGCACTTGAAATTAAGAAGGAACGTAAGGAAGATTACATGGAGGTGGGAGAAAGAAAGGCGGGGATCAGATTATAGGGTAGTTAAGATTATGTGCTCCCTTGGCAGTTTTGCCTTAGAAGGAGGGATGTGAAAGGGGGCATTTCAAAGGTGTAATAACCTGGATGCACAGAAACAATGTGCAGGGCTTGCTTAAGGCAAAGATAAGCCTTTTAGTAGAAAAGTTGTATGCCTGGGGTATGACTGTCTATCATGACCTGCCCAGTTACAAATTTATGATCAGAAAGAACCCTTTTTTGTGCACATCCCCTACCCTGAAATGTGAGAATGCCAGAACCCCACCCCCACCCCCATGCCCAATCCTGCCTACAACTGGTTTTTAACTCCATGCTCTGTTTTCAACAAGCTAGGGTATATTTAATGTGGAAGAGAGACAAGGACAGAGGCTCCTGGCCTTCAGACACTGTGCTAAGAATGCGATTGCACAAGGGAAAGACAGCAGGGAAAATTTAGAAACAAAAATCTAGTGCTTCAGACCAAGTCTCAGCTGTATATGAGGTCATTTTATGGGGATTATGCCCTAGGGAAGGCAGGGCTGGAGTAAAGGGAGCACAGAGGGGAAACCCTTGGTTGCCCAGAAAGTGGGGTGTCAAACTGAGTTAGACTGAGGTCTCCTCACCTGACCTGTCCCAGAATACCCAGGAAGGTGCAGAGGCCTTAGCGCCCCTCCTTTCTCTGGAACCCCCATGGTTAGGACCGCAATTCCCCTGAGCAGAGCCTGCTGGGAGGCTAGTCTTCTAAATGACCTTCTCTGCCTGTTGCCTGGAAGTTGTCCCCTGGGATCCCAGCCCAGTGCTTCCAGAAGCTTCCACTCCCAGCCAACCAGGGCACCTGGCCAAGTAGAGAAAAGTGAGTAGCAGTTATGAACCTAGCACTCCTTGGGTGACTTCCTCTCCGTCACCACGCTGTAAGGAGGGAAAATGATTCCCAATAATGAGGCCAACTCTCCCTCAAGCTCAGCTTGAACAGCAGCTTGGCTATCGAGTGTGGCAGGATATTCCCTTTCACCCCAAAACCTGCCCTGATCAGTTTTCTCTGACTTTAGCCCACTTCACATCTGAAGTCACTCATTGGTTTTTGGTCATCAGCATCCAGAAGGCCCTTGGAGCAGGGGGGTGGGGGGCTGGGGCTGGACAGGAAGTGGGTGGGGGACATGGGAGATCACCACTCTTTCAAACTTCAGGTACAGTCAGACCCTGGACTCCGGGACCTAACTGTGGTCACGAGTTTGGCAGCAGTGATGACCGTGGGGCACGGTTACCTCTGTCCTGCAGGCACCTGCTCTCCAATAGCCGGGGGTTCAGACTTCTCGACACTCAGGACTTGAGGAATGAGTCATCTCTCCAGCACATCTCTGGGGAGCCCCAGCAGGCAGCAAATGTCCTCTGGTCCCTCCCAGGGGCTTACGAAAAAGGGCACACAACGCTTTCTGGTCTTTGTCTGCCTGAGGGTGCACTTTCCCTCCTAAGACAGTCTGGGCCATCCTCTGACCCTCCCCGATGCCGCCCCTACAGAAGGCGTGGCGTTCTCGTCTCCTTTTGCACAGATCAACCTGCTAAAGCCACTTTAGAAGATAGAGATTGTAATTACCTCCCTTGTGTCAAGTGCTTCACGGGCAGATGCTTTAAAATGACCTGTCGGGGGGCATTAAAACCTTTCAGATCAATAAAAGCATTTGTGCAAGTCACTAGTATCTAAAGTGCATTTAATCCAGGAAAGCCACTAGGCATGTCCAAGACACAGGGCACATCTGGTCTCTGCTCATCCGGAGGAACTTTCATAAGTGAAATAATATGGGGTTCTAGCTACAATGTGACATTTGTTGCAAAGCTGCAGGCTATACACTTCCCCGAAGTCTTCACTCTGAATAACGTTCTTATGTGTTCACGCCTTCAGTCAACCGACACGTATTTCCTGAGCTTCCCCTGGCACCAGAAGCCAGAGTGGTTAGGGACGAGCCGTGCGGGTATCAGATCTCAGGCGGCCTTCTCAGCAGCACTTCGAGGTCGGTTTTATTATCCCCGTATTAGAAACAAAGAAACTGAGGATCATAGACTTTCTTGGGGATGCAGAGCCAGAGGTCTGATGAAAATTGGCCTGAACCCCAGTCTCCAAGTCTGATGCCTCCACTCCATCCCCTCCCTTTTCTGGGATTGGGGCCCAGTGACTGCGTGTCCATTCATAGTGGGTCTCAGCCCCTAATTTATCTTAAGGCAACAAGAACAGGGGTCCCTGTTGAGTTGGTGTCGCTGAGAACTCTGTGATTGCAGAAACCTGACTTAGCCTTTTGGGGTCATGATGATGGTGGTGTCTTATCTCAAGAGGGGCCCATTTGGGGCCATCCCTTTCCTGAGCTGGACTTGAGGCTCTCTCCACACTCCTGCAGGACTCTCAGAAGAGTGTGATCAAAATGGCATCAGAAATGGTAGTACCTTGGATCCCACTTGCTGTATGGGTGAGCCACTGCCCTCCCCTGCCCCTGTGCTGTGGCTTCCTTTGTCTCTTAGACATAGACCTGGGACTCTTGCAGCTGATGGTGGAGGTGGACGGAGATTGACGGGAAGCAGCAGCAACCACTCGGGCGAGCTGCACAAAATCGATGCCTCTGGGTGTGGGGTCTACCAGGCTCTTTCCGGCCCTCCCTGATTCCTTACTACCAGACCTCAAGACCCATTTCTCAGCCTTTCTACCCTTCTTTATTGCCATAATCAACCCACTGCCTCTGCTTAGTTCTTTCTGCCCCCCCAGCCCACCCTTCGCCCCTTGAGCAGGCATTTAGCTAATGAAATGCGCAACCCTGAAAGGACAGCGGGGAGAGGGGAGCTCTTCTGCAACTGTTTAAAGCAGCCTGTCCCTGCGTCCTTCTCGGATCTTTTGTGGGGAAGGGGCTAAGCACCTAATTTTTAAAAAAGCTATGACATTATTGTCACCAGAAGATTTGCCTGTACCCAATTAAGTCCTGTTAGAAATGTGGTTTGGAACTTACTATGCAGGTTTAGAAGAACTGAGGGTCAGGGCCGTGCAGACATCTCTGATTGCGTCTCCTTCAAAAGGGCAGCGTGCCCTTCAGAGACCTCTCTGCCCCTCCTCTGCAACCAGTGGTCCAGGAACACTTTATTGTGGCTACATATTGGAAACACCTAGGCAGCTTTAAACATAAAACACTGATTCCGGGGCCCTCGTTCAATCACAGTGTCTCAGGGTGAGACCAGGGAAGAGGCGTTCGTGATGCTTCCCTGAGACACGCCAGCTGCCAGCCCCCCAAACTTCAGGGCACACGTGAGTGTCCCGGGGTCCTGTGAAAATGCAGCTCCTGATCCGATAGGCCCCGTGTCTCAGGGAGCTGCTGGCCTGAGGGCCACTCTTAGAGCAGGGAGCCCACAGAGTATCAGGAAGGGATCGGCTGCCATATGGGGGTGCTGCACCCACAGCCAATAACGCTAACTGGATAGGAGGAACAGAAGGTTAAATGCGAGGGCTGACTTTCGGGGAAGATAGGGAGCCACAGGTCACTTCAAAGACACCTTTTTCATGGTTTTCTGTCATAGCTCCTCTCCCATGAGGGGTGTGTCTGCATTCAGACCGCTCCAGGAATTCTCCCAGGTGTTAATTCACACCCAGGGCTTAGTAATTATCTATAGGGGTGACAGTTCTCTGCTCCTGCAGGGTTTAGTCACAGGACCCACCCATGCAGACGGAGATCAGGCCGCCATAGCTGCACTCTGACCCCTCATCTGTATTTGTGATTGAACAACCAGTTCTCATTGCTAGGACACCAGTATCTTCCACTGGAGCTGTGTTGTCACGAGCTGGTCTTTTTAGGGGCGCTCACCCAACCTGAACCCAGCAGCACCAGCTCCCTTACAGGGGTGAGAAGGGCTGCCACCCTGAGAGAGGCCTTGTGGGAGGAAGCGACCAGTGACACACATCCCCCGGCCCAGCTACCTGCCACCTCCCTTCCTAAGCATGGTGTGTCCTTGGCACGTCTCCTCCTGTTTGTGCTGTGGGCAGTGGCTCACTGGCAGCTGCAGGAGAGCGAGTCCTCACCAGGACTTGTTTCCTGGTACTTGGAAGAGGACGGAGAGGTGGTCAGCTGATGTGCCATTAATGGTTGAGTTTGCTCTGGGGACCAAACCCTTGCCCTGTTCGTCTTCTGCAAAGCAAAGGCTTCTCCAGAAATGCCCCTCCTCTTTTACGTTTCCTGTGAAACTCCTTTCCTACAAACTTCCTTTAGCTGTAGAAAGTCCCCCTGTTAAAAGGAAGAAAAGACCACTGGCTCAGAAAAAGGAAAGAGCAGGGTTGTTCCTGTACTTCCGTCCTGGAGGCAGAGTCCTTCCTGGCATTCCAGGGCCCCTCCCCACCCTCTGGGCAACCAGAGCAAGGGTGGTTCCAGCCACCGTGTGACCTTTTCTGATCCTTGTTGAGCTTAAATTGTCAGCATTGCTTGGAAATAGAGGCCTTGTCACTTGGGGTATAAATATTTTGATTTAAGACGTGCCAGCGGCAGGAACGTAGATTCAAAGATGAAGGTAAGTCTGCCTCTTCACAAATGTCTGGCTCCTGTGGGCTCAGGTCCGTGCACAATCAGGTGGTGGGTGACAAAACATAAATTGTTGGCAAATAAGAAATCTACAGGTGGGCTTCAAAGAAATGGAATGGGGGCTGTGTGGTCTCTCTCCTTGCTTCTGTGTCAGGGTGAGTGCTGAGGTGTTCTGTCCTTGGGCCTTTTCCTGGCTATTGGCTATCCCATCTGGGAATGGTAGGAAGCTGACTTGCAGAAAAACAGCTGTGTCCTTGAGAAGGCCATGCCGCACCAGGCAGGCAGACAGGCCAAACCGAGCAGCGACGTCTGGAGACTGACGTTTGCGTGTTTGTACAAGGTCCTATCGCACACTGCCACGCCGAGATTCCTGGGCGTGGCAGGGTCACACATGGAGTCAGCCATCAGCCCCCTGACCACTCAGGGAGCTGTGGGCTAGAGTCCTCCAGAATAGCAGAATATCTAGAAGTCAGTTTTACAAACTTTGGGATATACATTAAGTTTTTCCCTAACAGTGTTGCCCTTGGGCCACCATTGCTGGAGGAGGTAAGTCCCTAAACATCCACCTCCCCTTAGCATATCAGAGCCCAGTGAAGGCCACAGGGCTGGTGCCCACTGCCTCTCTGCACGCCCACAGTACCTTTCTTATCTGCTGTGTTTTCTCTTTATTAAAAAATCTTAGTCTTTGAAAGCATAAATACCATCTCCTAAATTTAGGTCCCAGAGAAGCCCCCAGTTCCTCAAGGTCACAGACATTTGATCTGTGTTTGAAAACACCCAAATCCTAGAGCTCCCAGAATTCTGAGTCCTTCTGGTCTTGTACTTGTCCATGGACCTGGCCCACAACCCCACCTTGCCTCTTGAACCTGTCCAATAGATCATGTCCATCCCATGAGGCTTCAGACTGTGTGGATGGACTCAGGTTGGATTTCCTTATATTTCTATGCAAGACTGTCACAGGCCAGCTCAGAACTTGGCAGTAGTACCTGGCACACTGATGGTAGCAAGTTGACATGCATGGGATTTGCTTGCCTGGACACCAAGCTTGGGGTGCAGTGAGCCACGATAGCCTTAGAGGCAGGGCACTGCCATCCTCACACTGAAAAATGGAGAGTTGAGCATGTGAATGTCAGAGTGGTGCATGCACATGTGTTCTTTAGGAGAAAAGCCCTGCCTGGTCCCTGGCGGGGTGAGGTTATATCATGCATGTGTGGCCTAGAAACAGGATGCCATAGTTGTGAGTGTAAACGGAGACTGGGCAGTATAGCAATTGTGTCGCCATGGAAAGTTTCAGTCCCTGTAGTCTCGATCATCCATAGGAAAGGTCAGCCTTCTCAGTTGCATTCGTATTGGGAGAGAGAGAGAGAGAGAATAATGACGGCTGGTGGCATAAAGAGGAAGAGTGGCTTCACCCAGACGCTTGCCCTCATTCCAGCTGGCTACACAGCATGGTTCTGAGCCTCTCTTTTCTTGACTGTTAAATCAGGATAAGCCCTCACCTCACAGCATTTGTGTCAAGACTAAATGACTAGGCACCTAGGACTGTGCCCAGTGCACCAAGAGAGTGTTACTCAGTAGATGTCAGTGCCCACCCCCCGACAAAGGTACCAAGGAGACATCACCTCTTAGCTCCCTGATATGGTCCCTCAACGTGCACTGAGAATTCACTGTTTGCCACCTTGCATGTGATTCTAATTTCAACATTTCACAGCTCAATTTTGAAATAGCATCTTTCATCCCTGAGTGTCGATGCACAGTGCAGAAATGAGAACAGCCCCCCTCTGCAGGCAGAAGTGTGAGATCCAGGTTCACGCTTTCCCTGGGTAAACAGCAGATCCAGCAGGAGGGATGGGGTGGGGTGGGACAGGAAGGCCTGTACCTGAATCAGCTTCAAGTGGAAGGAGCTTGTATTTAGCCCCTACTGTGTGTCCACGGCTTTGCACACAGTGGTCCCCCTGGCAGCTAACTGCCTTACGTCACTGAGAGACTCGGTGATGGTCAGCTCTCATGTCCCCGTGCATGAGGCAGCACAGCCGGGAATCGAATAAAATCTTGCTCCCGCTGCCACACATCTCCTAATCAGGTTTGGCAGCTATTTCTACTCCCCTCCAAGAGGAACCACAATGATCAACAGATTCTTTCTGATCAGAGTAGGTTCGTCTGGGGCCTTCTGAGCTCTCTGGCTTCACTCTCAGGTGACCTAGGTCATTCTGCTCCTGCTGCATTTCTTTTTTTAGGGTGCCCTGAGAAGTGGCTGTGCACAAGAGCTCAGCTAGGCAGTTCCTGCAAATAATTCAAAATTATGACCGATGAGTGACTGTGGGAAAGGTGACCACACGGAATCCGGAGCAGGCACAAAACACGCGGCATGCCTTACTCAGCCCTGGGGACGGCCTCTTGCCACTCCTGCGGGGGTCTGAGCCAGACAAGCTCAAGGCTGTCTGAGTCAGAGCGGCGGAAGTCTTAGGGTGCTCATTGTTAGGAAACAAGCCTGGCTGATGCTCAGTTTGGGTATCACTTTCCATAATTTACTGTAAATTGTCCCGTGGGCAGAGCTGGCATGGGTCCCACTGCACTCACACCCTTGTTTTCCTTCCCTGGCTAGGTCCTGGCTGCCAAAGTTCTCAACCTTGTCCTGCCAAACATGTCCCTGGGCCCCATCGACTCCAGCGTGCTCTCTCGGAATAAGACAGAGGTGAGAGTCTCTGAAAAGTGGGTGGGCAGCTGGGGCTGGTGAGGGGTGAAGGCAGCAGCCCCACTGGGAAATCCGAGATTTAGCTCTGTCGGTGGCTTTTTGCCACCCTTTCGCCGAGGCTCTGCATGAAGGGATAGGGACACGAAGATGGATGAGATGCCATCTGGCTTCAAGATTGGGAGGGAAGGGATAGGTGGTCGTGATGCATGAGCTGTGCCCTAAACGTGCAAAGGAGCTAACCAGATGAAGTTGTGTGTATGTCAGCCAGGTCTCTTTTGGTTGTAAGTGACAGAACTTAAAGTGATTTAAGCAAAAAGTGAAATTTATTGGTGAATACGACTACAAGTTTCAGGCATGAGTGGGTCTAGAGGCACAGAAGTCTTGTTCACCATTCATTGTCCCCAAGTCTATATCCCCTGGTTCAGCTTCATTCCCAACCAGACCTTCCCCAGGTGGAGGCAGAGATGGTGGCCGGCAGCTTTACGTGAGCAACCCCAGTGGAGCTGATGCTTATTGGCTGATTGTCCACGCCTGGGTTGTGTGTCCAACCCCAGTGTCAACCCCACCCGACCTCATGGATCAAGAACGGGTGGAGTGTGGAAATGGGATAAAGTAGCAGAGGAACGAAAAATGGATTCAGGCCAGGCCAAATGTCCTATGTTTGTGGGTTTCATGCTGGGCCGAAAGGGGTTCAAGAGGAAGAGTGTTCCGGTGGTGGCAACAGCACAGATAAAGAGCCCTGGTGTGGAGAGAGGACAGCCCATTTGCAAAACATCCAGTAGTTTAGTTCAACCACATGTCGCGCAACAGGCAAGTGTCAAGAGGTAAACTGAGGGCAGATCATGAGGTGCCCCACAAAGCCCATCTCCCAGGAGCCTCTGCCCTGCCGGGAGTATGTCGCAGCCCCCAGGCAGAGTGGCACTGCCTTCTGTGAAAGCAGAGCTTACAAAGAGGAGGCAAGGTGGCTTTGGGGGAGATAAGCTGGCAGGATGTACCATTGGTCATTGTCATCGCTCTGGGACCAGGCACTAAGGTCAGCATGGACAAAGGTCAAAGTCAACTGTGTGCTTAAGACACTGAACCTGAGCAGAGTCCAGAACCCCAGAGGCTGGGGTCGGCCTCTTAAGATGCTACCCAGTGAACCAACTCACGTCCCGTTTAGTGAAAGGCCAGCAGCTATACCTGCCTTTGACTGGCCTTTATGCTCTGTGCCAGGTGGGTGCCGCATGCTTACCCCTGCATGGCAGCCCCAGGTGAGGAGACTGAGGCGTGGGAAGATGAGAGGACTTGCCTGGGTCACCCACTGGTGGGACTGGTCTGAGAGCATAGGTGGGTGTGGTCCCCAGCCCTTCTCTGTCTTTGGGGACAACAACCCCCTGCAGACTTATAGTGAACAGAGAGGCAGCAACCCTGGGCTTCTGGAAGACACTGGCTTTATCTTCAGCATTAAGCAAATCATTTTGCCACTCTTCTGCCTCAGTTTCCAATCTTGCCTTAGGCATTCGAAATCACGAAATGGTTGGCTTCCTAAGGACCTTGTAAAACGGATTGGGGTGTTCTGGCTTTCCCAGGTTTCCTTGGGACTTGAAAAGGTGGACTTTACCTTCATTATAAAACATGACAGCCTGGCCCTCTGAGTCACTTAGAGTGTGGGCAACTGAATATGAGTCATCCCTGATGTGTAAGAAGGAAACATTCTTGCTCAGGAGTCAAAAATCCCAGGTCTCCAGGGCCAGCAGCTCCTTATGAATCAGGACGGTGAGAGGCTCTCGGGAGTGGTGGGGTCTATAGGGAGCCAGAGGGTATCGATGCACCTAAGTCATCAAAATTCAATTTTAATTTTATAGTATGTTTCCATGTGTAAGACGGTACTGTTGTCTACAATTGTTAGAGCCAAAATTGGGGGTCATCTTATACACAGGGGTAACTGGTTGAAGTGAATTCTTAATGTTGGATTAGAAAAGTTGGTGTCGTCTTATACGTGGGAGTGTCTTCTACATGGAAAAATAATGGTAATTTTATCTATTTTAAAAACCTACTGTGCCTCCCAAACCCACATCTTGGGACCAAATTTGACCTACCAGGGTCAAAGAATGTTTGAGGGAAGGAAAAAAAAATGTAATTTCAAAATGCAGATCTATGTGGTATAAAGGTACAACTTTAGGACCCCACAAGAGCAAAGCCAAACATATGCTATTTCATTTAATCCTGACATGAATGAGACCACTATTAACACCATGTCACAGATAAGGAAACTGAGGCTCAGAGATTAAATAACTTGTCTAAGTTTGCACAATCAGTCAGGGGCAGAGCTGGGATTTGAACCCCTTGGATTCAAAAGTCCATGCTTGGGTGCCTCCTTCCAGCTAGTATTTATGATTATTGAGCTCTTTTTTCCTGTTTAATCATTATTAGTCCATGCAGCCCATGGCTGGGCACCATTGATCTGTGTGCAGGATTCACTGAGCGTGGAGCAGGGGCTGCTCCACCTGCTAACACCTCCCGTACTGACTCTGGCTTGAATGTGCAATGTTTAATAAAACCAATTTTTTTTGCAGCAGCTGCACTAGGAAAACAATGGGTTAAGTGAGAGAGAAAGAGACAGAGAGAGAGAGAGGGAGAGACCTCCCTTTGAGATCTCTGAGAGGAAGCATGCAGGTACAAATCAGAGTCATTTATCTCATCACCTGTAAGTACTTAGGCCAAGAGGAAGAAAAAAAGAGAAAATGAAATGATTCCAAACCTTCTTTGTTTAAAAGTAGCAACTCTGAGTTTTTATCTCATTTTTGAAATAATGGAAAATTCCATGGAAGGCCTTAAACACATGGAAGAGTCTGGTGTGGATGTACAGCATCAAAGGCTCTCGGGACTCCTGGTTGCACACTGCCACATGTCAGGTTTCTGACTGGCCAGGTAAATAGTGTGATTATTTAGAAACACTAATGAATGTCCCTGCCGGAAAGGCTCCCAAGGAGGGTGGTGGCTGGTCAGCCCCAAGGCTGAACTCCTGTGGCAGGAGTAGGAGCAAGGCTTTCTATTCCTAGCAGAGAGAATTCACCCCTCCATCCCGCTCTGAGTCTCCCTTTGAATCTTCCGTGGAGCTTTAAAAATAGCAACGCCCAGAGGAAACTGTGCTCCGAAAAGGTATCTCCCTGGATCTAACATCAGGGCGTCTTAAAGCACATCTTTAACTAAGATATTTCCCATGGAGCCCTGCAGCTATAAAAGCCTCAAAAAGAAAAGAGACATTTGCCTAACAAGCTTACCACAGCCTGCTGGCCCTCAGAGAAAGAGCACAGGCTTAGGAGGGGGCGGCCGGTGGCGGGCTCTGGGGAAGGGTTGGGAGTCTGTCTCTGGGGAAACAGGCTGGCGCTGCCATTCGAATGTCAAAAGCAGGATGTTTGTTTGGGGTTTGCTGTGGCAAGTGTTCTCACAATCCACCCAGGCCTGTTAGCACACCACCACTAGCATCACTTCACAGCTGCTTGGCCACAGATGCACATTCTTCTGGCCCGTGTGACCTCCAGGAGTAAATCAAAAAGTGGCTTGGGTTGTCCAATGCGCGATGGTTGCACCCTTGCGCGTCAGACTAGCCCTTCCATCTCCCACAGCTCTGACAAGGCAGTCTTATTACAAGTATTTGCATTTACGGAAGCTTGGGCCCAGACAGGGCAAGTCAGGTACTGGAGGACACACAGCTATTAAGTTAAGACTTTGAGTCCAGATCGCTCTGCTCTAAGCCCAGTGCTCTTGGCACTAAAATGCCAGAAACAGAGACGTTTGTCTACACATTTGGAGGCCCTGGTCAGAACACGGCAGTACTGATATATTAATCATTCCACACTTTGAATGTAATGATTCTTCCCCCTATGAAGAGCCTTGAATGTTCTTAGTAGATCTCTGGCCAAGGACTCGGGGGGAAGAGGTGAGGCGGGGCCTTGCTTAGTCTCCTCCTGCCCTCACGTCATTGCTAAGCATGCAGTTACAAGCAGAACGCACTGCTTTGTTTCCAAGCTCCATCCTTTGGCCTGTGGACTGGGGAGGAGCTGGGAGGAAGAGATGCTGTGATTCTGAACATACCCTTGCACTGGGGACATGCACTGTTTAGACATTGGGGCACTTTGTCTTCTAGAACTGTCTCTGTCCTTTATAAATATGTTGAGATGCCCGCCAGGAGCACGTTGGCTGGTTTCTATCACACTGGCTGGCCATATGGAGAGAGCTGTGAGGAGTGGCCACGTCCAGTTCATTTCATTTCTCTAGAGGGGTGCCGCTCCAGACCCCACCCCGTGTTTCAGATGTGCCAGCCTCGAGGATTGAGCCCCCAGTACTCCACTGTTTTCTGTAGCTCTCCTACCCACACACAAGGAGGCCGGCTCCACCCGTGGCCCTCGGAAGGCTTCTGCCAGGTCTTGGAAAGCTCAGCCACAGTGAGGCTTTTGACTAATTATAACCACAGCTCAAGATAGACCCCAGCCTCCCATCTGTCCCCAAGACACAACCTCCCACAGTAGTTCCCTCTGAGAACCGGTTATTAACTTCCCAGTACTCCTGGTTTGGTTAGCCGATTTTATTTTGTGACTCTCCATCCATCACATCTTACATTCCCTACAGAAGTCTATTTAAGGCAGCTCTAATTTACCAATCCCTTAAAAAAAAATAATGAGCCATTAGAACATTTCTTGACGTGTACAGCTCCATATGGGGGCAGCTGGCGAATGGGTCTGCCTTGGTTTCATGCCGCGCAACGTAAGGTCTGTTGATCCGTTCCCCGCCCCCCACCACTACCCCAGATATTTCCCGCTCCCCGCCCTCCTCCTGCTGAGTCTAGGAGAAGCAGCTCTGAGCACGTGAGAGTCAGATCCCTGAAGTCAGCGACTTTAATAGCTGCAGAAAACCCAGTAACTGTAGAGAGACAGTCAGGGGTAGTCCCAGCTGCCACCCAGACCCAAGACAGAATGAAGCATTCTCCCTGCCCCGCAGGGCAAGCTAATTCATCCAAACACCTTCACGTGGTCCAAGAAGGAAGCTGCATGCTCGGCTGGGCTCACACAGGGACACGGCCTGGGCTCACACAGGGACACGGCCTGGGCTCACACAGGGACACAGCCTGGGCTCACACAGGGACACGGCCTGGGCTCACACAGGGACACGGCCTGGGCAAAGCTCTCAGCTCTCTCAAAGACGATCAGATTGAACCCCCATTTACATGAGAATCTGATGCAACCGACTTGGTAATTCTTGTGTAAGTCGTGGAGCCGGACAGGGGCCTGTGACCACAGGATGTCCCTGGCCTGAATGTGCCCAAGGGGTGTTGGTTCCTACGGGAAAAGAGAATCAAAATAAAGAATGAGGGAACTGAGCCTGTGGGGCAAGGAGAGGGCGAAGTTAGTCACCAGCTTTTCCCTCCAATTTAATTATGAAAATTTGCAAATCTACACAAAAGTTGGCATGGTAGTACACCCATATACTCCCTAGGATTCACCAACTGGAAATATTCTGCCATACTTTATCTATGCTAAAATACAAAAATATCAATATGGATATAGATTTTAAATCTTCTAAGACTGATTGTGGTAAACCATACAGAACAGACAATTTTCCATCCTGACCATTTTTAGGTGTCCGGTTCAATGGCACTAAATACACTCACGTTGTTGTGTAATCATCGCCACCACCCATCTGCAGAAGTTTTTCATCTTCCCAGACTGTAACAGTGTGCCCATTGAACACTGGCTCCCTGTCCAGCGCCCCCACGCTGCCCTGTCACCACCACCCTTGGTACCTCTTTGCCTTTGACTATTCTAGGCACCTCATATAAGTGGGCTCACACAGTATCTGTCCTTTTTTATATGCCTTATTTCACTAAGCAGGACATCCTCCAGGCTCATCTAGGCTGCAGCGTGTGTCAGTATTCCCTTCCTGTTTAGGGCTGAGTCACACGGCATTGTATGTTAGACCACATTCTGTTTATCCATTCATTCATGCCTCCCTGGACACCTGGGGTGCACCCACCTCTTGGCTATTGTGACTACTGCGGCTCTGAACGTGGGTGCACAAATATCTATTTGAAATCCTGCTTTCACTTCTTTTGGGTTCATACTCAGAAGTGAGGTTGTCTGATGATTTTGATTCACATTTTCCTAACTATTACTGATGTCGAGCATCTTTTCATGTGCTTATTGGCTGTTTACATGTCTTCTTTGAAGAAATGCCCATCAAGTACTTTGTCCATTTTTTAAACAAGTTGTTTGTTTTTTGTCGTTGAGTTGTGAAAGTTCCGTATATATGGTGACATTAACTCCTTATGAAATATATGATTTGCAAATATTTTCTCCCATTCTGTGGGTTGCTTTTTCACTCCATGGGTAGTGTTCTTTGATGTGCAAAAGGTTTTCATTTCGATATGATCCAATTTATCTACTTTTTCTCTTGTTGCTTAAAGCTTTTGGTGTCATATTTAAAAAATCATTGCCAAATCCAATGTCATTTATTGGATACATTGTTTTGGCTGAATGTTTTGAAAGTAAGTTTCAGATACCATGATCTTTAACTCTTGAATTCTTCAGCATGTGTTGCCCAAGAGGAAGAACCCATAATAAGGACATTCACACATATAATCACATGCCATATCACACTTTGGAAAAGTAGAAGTAATTTCCTATCATTATTCTCAGTCTAAAAATGTTGTCACCAACTTTTAAGACCTGAGACCATACGATCTTGCTGTTTGTGACCAGCAGGTATGAAAGTGGTCTTGTAAGATCGTGGTGCAGGTAACCCCCATACAACACGGCACCCTAGAACACGGTTTCACTCTAACACGGTTTGAGAATTAGGGAAATCCCTGAATAACACAGAGCATAATAAGAGCTTTTAAAAGCAAAAGATATCTCTTTTGAAAATTTTCATTCAAGATGGATGTCATAGCAGATTTGACTGCAGAATTTTAAAATTTAATCAGATTTTAGATCCATTTTGATCATGGAGTATTAAGTACATACATTTTAAAACTTTGTGGTTTTCTTTTTACTACATTATACATAGGTGAAAATTGCTTTAATAAAGATATTTCTCTTACTTATAAAACATATAATAGTATCTTTTTTAAACTTTTTGGAACCTAACCCAAATAAGCTGGAGCCTAACCACAATAAGTTTTTTGTACTAGTTCTCGGTTTCATATAACACAGCATTTTAAACCTAACCATCGTGTCCTGCCGGGTTTCCTGTGATTCTTTCTTGTTTCTCTTATTTATTCAGTCCCCGGGCTTGTGAAAAGGGGCTGTGGCTGCAGTGCTTGGGCAGTGAAGGTGGCAGCTGCTTTCCTCTTCCCTCAGTGACAGCTTAGGAGCTCTATCTAGGTCCAGGGTTGCACATCAGGGACCTCCGTCACAAAGGAGCAAGTGAGGTTGTCTTTCTGCCTCACTTCTGGTTGTGGGGCCCCTTAGCCCTCCAGAAGGAGGCCCCAGCACCCTGTGGTAGGAGTGTGCAAAACACACGTGCCCATGTGTCTGGGGCTGTGACCTACTAGGATGCACAAGAGTTCAAGCTTTAATAGCAAAAAAATGATTCTTGGGAAAAAATGTTCAGTAATTCACATGGCCTTGACCAAGTGGCAGTTCACACGAGGGCTGTCCGGGGAGTGTCCAGCCGTGTAATGTAAAAACGGGGGCATTGATGGCTGGATGTTTTTCTAGACAGCCCTCGTACATGTAAGCTGATCCTGATGAATCCTCTTTATATCCAAAGTGTAACTGCAGCGTCCTGATTTCTGATAGTTCTTACCTGGCTTGGGAATTTCTGCCACCAAAGTTAGGTGCCTGCTCCAGCAGTCATAGTTGGAACTCGGGTCTCCTGATAAACAGGACTTGCTTTGCTCAACTGAGTCTGGGAGACTTTTGCCAAGTCAGGCAGAGTCCTTCTGTCCCCTCTGCCATCTTGTTAGTGGCATATCAAGTCAGCAAACTTGCATGAAGCTCCCACTTTGGGCCAGACCCTGAGCTGGAGGCCAAGGATACCCAGTAAGTCACCCTGTGTTCTGGGGTCACAAGCACAGGAGAAGAAAGGCACACAGTGGTTCTGTAACAGAGCTCCAAGAGGGAGCGGTGGGAAGAGCAGAAGGTCTGAGTGTGGGCCCGGCTCTCCAGCTCCGTCTCTGCCATGGTGTGACCACATTCGGTGTGACTGATCCTTGGGTCCCTTGAGGGACCAGGCTGCATCCTGGCATAGCAGAGACATTATGTAGATGGGAGCTGTTGTTTTTAAAGATGCATCTGCAAAGATACAGGAGCCTGGGGACACAGGTACCAGTTTCACTAACAGTGTGTGGGCACCTGTCAATGAGAGGAAACGCTTGAACTGGGCCTTACAGGGGAGCAGGGATCTGCTGGCCGACAGGAGTAAGGGCACGGGAAAGGGGCATTCTGGAAACTAGAAACCCCAGGGGCAGTGCCCAGGCTGTTGGTACAGACGATGAGCACTTGAAAGGAGCAGGAGCCGGTGGGGGGGGCACACGCAATGCCCCTGGGCGGGGGCGGGGGGGTCAGCGGGGACTTTCCGGAGGAAAGGTAAGCTGAGCAGGCAGCCAGGACTGAGGGGACAGCCATGCGAGGCCCAGAGGTACAAGGGTGAAGGTGAGTGTGGGAGGAGGTGGTGGAAGGGCAGCTGCCGTTCCATTACATGTGGCCTTGCATGCCAGGGGAAGAGTTTGCACTTGGCCCTGCAGTGGGTGGGATGCCCAGCAGGGTTCTCGGGGACAGGGGTGTCCAGGGAGAATCTGGTCACAGTGTGCTAGGGGAAGAATTGGTCAGACCCAAGAGGAGAGGACACATGAAGAGAGGAAACAGGCACTAGCATTGCCAGGAAGGCTGTGTCCAGCGTTTAGTAGGTTTCGGATTCAGGCCAATTTCTATGCTAAATTGTTATTTGCATTTAGAATATTCCACAAGCTTGATATTCGTGAGACCGCAGTGCAGTGAGCCATGGGAAAACAATACCAAGCAGCTCCAGAGAGCTCACCTTTGGGTGGGGGGGGGGGGTCCTCTTTCGTGCCCAATCATTCTTAGTCAAATGAACTGATGAGGGACCTTTTCCTCTAAGGCCCGTGGATGTCATTCCAATGTGAATAACCCCTTTGTCACTAGTCAGCCAGTGAGCCCAATGCAGAGGTTCCCAGCTGGCATCTGATCTATGCAGGGCTCCTGGTACCCGGAGGGCTGCTCCACGGACTGGGTTAGAGAAAGGTTGGCTCATTCATTTGTTCAGCCAGTATTTGCTGAGGGCTTCCTGTGCCAGGGCACAGCAAAAGCAGGACAGACAGAGCCCTGTGCCCGGGGCCAACATTCCAATGGGGAGTCAGGCAGGTGCACAAACACGTGGTTGAAGGCCGGAGAAGTGCTGCTAGCCACAAGAGCTGGGGAGTCAGGAAGGCCTCCCTGATGGGGTAAAGTCTGAACTGAGGCCCAAAAGAGGAACAGATGTTAATTAGTCCAAGAGCAAGGGCCTGAGAAGCCTACTAGAGATGGGCAATGGAAGCTACCATGCCTAGGAGAGGATTTTCTACTGTCTAAGTCTTTCCACAACAAATTGCCCTTCAAAACCAAGGTGGGAAATGAAGAGGTTGTCTCTCCACAGACGTATCCCTTCGTTGTAGGGTTCCCGTGGGTTTCTAGATTTCACAGAGATCACTGGATAGAGTTGTTGTACACTCTCTCCAGTGTGCCAGAGTAGGCTATCTGATTTTTCTGTGATGAAAATGGATGGATTAAGAAAGATCTAAACAATGGAAGAAGGAGATAGGAATCCTGGGATAGACTCCAAAGCACAGGTGGAAGGGTCAGGCTTTCATAGGAAAAGGGAGAAGCCTGGAGGGAAGAAGGGTCAGGAAAACCAGCTGTAGACACGTGTAGGTAGCAGGGGAGACTGCAGGAGGTTAGGCCTGCTGGTGGGAAGCGGGAAACAATGTCCTGTGAGGAGGGCACATGCCTGTTTGTACTCAGAAAGGCGCCCCCTCGCCCTTGGCAGTCTGTGAAGGGTGGCAACCTGTGGGACCCACCACGTCGTTTCACTATTCGTCACACCTACATGTTTATGGTCCGCACCAGCGACCCACCCTTATCTGAGGAGTGCTGCCCACAGTCCCTGGCTGTCCTGTGAGTCCACAAGACTTACCTTTAGTTTTGCTTCTCTCGACAGGTAGCATAGCGTGGTAAGTGGTTAAGAATGCAGATGATGGAGCCCAGCTGCCTAGGTTCTTATCCTAGCTCTGCCCTTTACTTTCTGTGAAACCTTGGGTGAGTCACCTAACCTCTCTGAGCCTCTCTTCCCATGTGTAAAAATGGTGATAATAGTAACAGCACCTGCACTGGGTTCCGGTGAAGATTCAATGAGAAAGTACAAGTAAAGTACTTAACACAGCACCTGGCACAGAATTAAGGGCTCAGTGTATTTGTTATTTTAAATATAATTCTAATTAAAACTGTAATTTTGCATTTCATCACAGAAGAAATTTTTAAAAAAATAGGTCAAGGGCTATGACTGTGGGGGTGGTGCCTAGAATTTGCTCAACCAAGTTTACGAAACCTCCCAGCTGTGGATTGCAGCTACTGTGCGTGCTTTAGGGCAAAGCTTCTTCCTCACATTGAGACAGTGTTCAACAGTCAGAAGCCGCTGTTGGCATGGCTGTCAAGTTCGATCTTGCTGAGAGCTCTCAGAGCCCCAGAAACAGGCAAAGTACTAGAGGATCACTAGAAAATGCATAAGAGGCCAGGAAAGTATTCACAGCCTGTGAAACTTAAAACCCAAGAGGAACCTTCGAGATCCCTTCAATGGGAAAACTGAAGCCCAGAAGGAGCAGGTCCTCACCCAGGGTCATATGGGTTGGGGTCTCGAGGCAGAGAGGCCTGCAGCACGGAGTGGCTCTCTTTCCTTTGTTCCCCGTGTCAGAGTCAGATGCAGCCCCCACATCATCAGCCTCATTGCAGGGCTCCCACATTATTAGCCTCATTGCAGGGCTCCCACAACATCAGCCTCATTGCAGGCACTTGGCATTGTGGCTCCACTATCTCATTGATTTCCCCAGCATCCTCTGAGGCACCCCCACTTCACAAACCAGCAATCTGACAGTTGCAGAGAGGAGCCTTGCCCAGATCATGGCTGGGTGTTCCTCACTTCTCTGGTCTATTGCCAGTTGATCCCCTCTCACCAAGGAAAAAGAATTCAAGCCTCAACCAGTAAAGGCACTCCCCGAGGTCCGTCATCTGCAGCAAAGACGTGGTCACTTGAATCTGAACCCACAGCCTCTGGCTGGCATGTCCCCAACAGACACTGTTCTCAGCTGGCAGGAACAGTTGTGATCCAAAAACACAGGGGAGGAGGGTGCAAGAGAGAGTGCCCAAGACTGCGTCTTTGTTTTTAATTACTACGTTTTTAGCTAAACTTTTTGGTTTGAGATTGTTGTGATTCACATGTAGTTGTGAAAAATAATACAGAGGGACTCCATGGACCCCTTACCCAGTTTCCCCCAATGCCGACATCTTACAAACCTATAGGACAATATGACAACCAGTAGATTGACATCGGTACAGTCAAGCCACAGAACACCCCATTGCCACAAAGACCCCTCATGTCGCCCTCGTGTAGCACATCTGCCTTCTCTCGCCCTCTTCCTGACAACCACACTCCTCTTCTCCATTTGTCTGATTTTGTCATTTGAAGAATGTCATAGAAATGGAGTCATACAGAAGTCATCTTTTGGAATTGACTTTTTCGTCTTCGGTTTTGAATGGGCTTGTTGTGTTGACCAGTGCTCTGGGCTTGGGCCTGGTCTAGGAGGGTGAGCCCTGTCCATCTCTTTCCTGGAAGCAACAGGAGACATTCTCACCCTGCAAGGAGAACATTGGTGGAGTTAGAACTTAAGCTCTCAAAAAAACAAAAACAAAAACAAAAACAAAAACAAAGGCTGCTGTGATTGGGCCAGAATGGATAATTGAGAGAAGGGTTTGGGCCCTCTGAACCTCAGATTCCCCTCGAGGTGTGGCCCTCTTCTTCATTCCAAACCCCACTTTCCCTCTGTCACTCAGCTCCTGCCCTAGTTGTGGCTCACACAAAGGGCCTACCCTTTCCCCGACACATCTGGTGGCTCATTTCCCAGGCCCAGAATCAGCCATTGTGTAAACAGGGCCTATGTGATCAGGAAGTGGAAAATGAAGCCAAGAACAGGAAGCCACTTGGGCCGCCAGAGCAATTAAACTCAGGGACAGACTCCCCAAGGTGCCTCTTGTGGCTGGGATGTTTCAGGGCAGCAGGGCAAGGTGGCAGGCCGCTTCAGAAAGGAGGTAGTGAAGTGGGCTCTGGCCTCTGCTCCCATAAGAACACATTCCCTGCAACCAGGGCCCAGTGGCATCGAAAGCAGTGCTGTTAGTAGGGATGCCAGCCTGCAGAGACCCAGACTCCACCAAAGGGGCCTTAAAGAGAACAGTTTATTTCTCTGCACAGTGACTTCGAATGTCACCTGCTCTATGTGCTCCAATTCGTCTTGCTTACTGTTCTGAGGTGTATGGCCCTTGTCCCTGGGGTTCCAACTGCCTCCCTACTCTGCCTGTATTCTGATAGGTGGAAGGAGGGAAAGAGGACAACTCTTGACTAGAGGGTGCGCACAGCACTGCTGCTCACTTCTCATTGGCCAGAATGTGGTCACATGACCACACCTAACTGCAAGGGAGGCTGGGAAATGTAGTCTTTATTCTGGGTGGCTGTGTTCCAAATGAAATACCCAGGGTTCTATAGGAAAGAACTGAAACTGGATAACAAATAACAGGCAGGTTCCTCTGCAGAACAGGGATAATGAGAACCATTCCTCAGACAACGTGCTTATGAAAGTTATGAAGGATAACTAGGCCAAACACTAGGTGTATGCACATAGCAAGAAAGAATTCAGACATGTGAGCTCTTCTTATTTTTTTTTTTTTTTCACTAAATCAGATCTCGCACATGATGCCCTGGCACCATACTGGGCACAACATGTGTGTCCGGTCAGTGGTGCTGCGGTTGCCATTGCTTTGTTGTTCACCTCAGTTCTCAACAGACTCTAAGCCCAGGGCTGTCTTTCCAAACAGGGTTCCTTGCAGACCCTGGAAGAGCAACTGCTGTGGCCATGCACTGCCCCTGCCAGTCTCTTGCCTTCTCAGCCCCCAGACAGATGGCCTGGCCCTGTAGGATTCACTTCAGCTCAGCTGCAAGAAGTGGCTAATCCCTTTCACGTGGCTTTTCACAAATGCTCTGGTTTGCGTGCTCTGTGCCCAGCATAGGAGGAATCAGGGATGGCAGGGGTGATGACCCAGAATACCCTTTTCCCTGTTGGCATGGATCCAGAATTCTGGACTATGACCTGTTGGGATGGTAACAGAAGAGAGGTGTACCCCCTGCCCTGGGAGAATCAGGTTGGAACACAGTGGACACTCTGGCAGCCTCCTGGGCAACCACCTAAGAACCCACCGGCGGTGATGAAGGAAATGAGAGAAGAGGTGTTGTGACTTCACACCTGCCCATTTGTGCCTGAGAGAGTTCTACAGACTTCTCACCCAGATTCTGTGGGGCCAATGTCCCCTCCTGGGCCACGGTGAGCAGGCAACTCACTGTCCCCTTTAAAGGCAGGAGGAGTGAAGCCAGGGAAAACAAGGACAGGGTGTCAGGGTAGCCCCATGAAAGGCTGGGCCAGATTCTGAGCAATACGCAGGGAGAGTATCAGAGCTAGGTCCTGGGCAGACTGATGATTCAGGAGGGAGGGTCCAGCCTCTGGGCATGTCCCCTCGAGAGGCAGCAGGCATCCCTGTCAGAGCAGCAGGTACCTTTTCTAGTCCAGAGGACATGGAGGCTAGAGCCCACCACAGCCCAGACACGCCCTGGACTTCACGTCTCCTGAACCCCTTAGGGTGGTACCCTACCAAATGCCACAGGGACTCCTTAAACCAGCCCTATGCCTTGTACCATGGCTCCCATTGCCCCTGCAGTTTGTGTGTGCCCCTTACTCACTTCTACCAGGTGGACACCAAGTCAGGGGAGACAGACTGAGAAGACAAAATCCACAAAGACTAAACACCAGAACATCTTCAGAACTCTTCCCAAGTGAAATCAAAATGCACAATACACTGCTATCTATATAAAAAATATAAATTAATACTTGAAACTGTCTACAGGCTCATGTGTGAATGTGGGATATATAGAACAAAAGCCTGTGAAGAGAGGCATCAAAAGTAGTGCACGTCTGGGCCACACTGCTGGCTCTTGGCACCTGTGCCCCAGACCAAGCTGACCGAAAGGAATCAGCTCTTCATGCCAGAGCAGAAGCAAGAGCTAACAGGAGATAGGAGAGTCCTCTGCCCATGAACAGGTGAAACCCTCTCTCTTTTTTTCCCTCCAGGTCGACCTTTATAACACAGACCCCCTCATCTGCCGGGCAGGACTAAAAGTGTGCTTTGGCATCCAGCTGCTCAATGCCGTCTCGCGGGTGGAGCGGGCCCTCCCCAAGCTGACCTTGCCCTTCCTGCTGCTCCAGGGCTCTGCTGACCGCCTGTGTGACAGCAAAGGGGCCTATTTGCTCATGGAGTCTGCCAAGAGCCAGGACAAGACACTCAAGGTGAGCAGCTGCCCTTCCTCACTTCCCCAAGGCCGGGAGGGTGGCGTCCGTTTGGGCACGCCAGCCCAGAACCTCCAGGGTCACTCCCAGGAAAGGTGTCTCGGGTTGGGGCCAGCCTGGCTCCATTGGGAAATAAGTACCAGGAAGATGAGGCAACTGTTGATTCTAAGCAAGCACACGAGCACTTCACTGATCATTCGCATGAACAAGCTTGAAAAGAATAAAGAGAGAACACTCAGAAGATGTCGAGTCAAGGAAAAAAAGAATACTGCAGCTAGATACTGGTCAAAGGAAGGTCTCGAAGAGCATGTCTTCCCCTTTGCCATGTCCAAGGTCCAAGGGCACTGGCTGCCCAGCTTCCGCACGGCTTGGTTTTATGCACCAGCAGCAGCTCTGGACCGGCTACCCCCACCCGGGGCTCTGAGGACACAGTGCAGCGGGGCATGGCAGGGTCTGGTCTGCAAGGGACTCCGCCAGAGTCTATCACGTAGAGGGGATGGGACCTGTGACTTAGCCACATGGCCATCCAGACACACAGACCACGAGGGACTAACTTGGAGGGCCTTTGGAAATGGAAAATGTGGTTTGGGGGCCCAGCCATTCCTCTTTTCGTTTGTCTGGCTAAACTGGGAAGAGCCCCACTGCAGAGCATGGGAAGAGGGAGGAGCAGGTACGGTGACCCTGAAGGCAGCTCTCTGTGGTGGGTTGTGCAGGCCACAGCCCCAGCGCACTGACGAATGCCTGTCTGCCACTGAGGCCTGTGCGGTGGGCACATGGAAGCCCCGAGTCCGGGGCCATTTCCTGCTGAGCTGTGAAGAGCAGGCCACTCACTACAGACCCCACACGTACTGAGCGGGGGGGACTCAAG
The DNA here is from genome assembly GCA_004026885.1 of Lyroderma lyra. NCBI lineage: Eukaryota > Metazoa > Chordata > Mammalia > Chiroptera > Megadermatidae > Lyroderma > Lyroderma lyra. The sequence continues at coordinate 24,306 of PVJL010013612.1, forward strand.
CTCACAGCCTCTGACTTGGGAGCACTGGGCCTCTCCACTCCTCACGGCGCCGACAGACACTCACGTCTGCAAACTGTCCAGTGTCCCCCTTACACCATTATGAATTGTCGTCCCCGGCCCAAGCCAACTGCCAGAAGTAGACTCATGGATGGACAGAAAGAACGAGAGAAAGGAAAACTGGCTCTTTTTCATGTTGGAAAACATGAGACGTCATGGGCATTCTGCAGTTTGGGGGGGCCCCTCACAGATACGCCCTTCGCCGGCCTGGAACCTTGCTGACTCTACAAAAGGAGGCCGTGCGGAGCGCTCGTTGGGTCATTCGTTCTTCAGTCATTGGTTTCTCCTGCAATCCAAGTGTTCATCGGGCACATCGGGCCCAGAGAACAAGACGGGCAAAACTCCAACCTTCCCACGCAATCTACGTCCTCGTGGGATGGGCAACCAACAGATACCTGGACGTGCTGACCGTGATGGAGAGGGTCAGGGCCCTGGAGGAAATTAAGCAGAGGGAGGGGGGACAGGGAGAACCAGAGAAGCGGGGAAGCACCCACTTCAGATGGGCAGGCAAGCCTGAACGCTGACAGAAATTAGAGCAATGGAAGAACATTCCAGGCTGAGGGAAGGGCAAGTTCGAAGACCAGAGGTGCAGAGATCTTGGTGTATACAGGCAACCAGGAGGAGCCCGGCATGGTGCGGTGGGGCGCGCTAAGCATGTGAGGGTGGGAGGTGACAGTGGAGGGGCCGGGCAGCACAGGAGTCTGGACTTTTCTCTTAGTTCCATAAGGAGGCCACCAGGGCCTTCTGAGCCGGAGAGCAACGTGCTGACTCCGGTTACAAAGCATCCCCCAGCTGCCACGTGGAAACAAGAGCGGAGGCAGGGACACTGGGTGGGAGGACGGAATTGTCACTCAGGCCAAGAGGATGGGCTGGCCCTGGCGTGGTGGCAGTGAAGGCGGGGGACAGCCCGGCGGGACCTGGGGAGAGAGTGACTGTAGAGAGTGAGATCAAGTGATTCAGGGTGAACCCTGAGCTTGGGCCTGCATCAGTGAGGAGACTATGACACCCTAGCTTCAGATGGGTGACACGGGGAGAGCTCCACTTTGAGATACCGGTTAGGGCGTCCATTAGAAATCTGGAAAAATCAGGACAGTGTTTCTGGAAGGTTAACAGCTTTTGAGTGATGCTGATAAGTCAAATGATATGAGAGCAAAAGTGTCCTTGACAACGGCGACTGAAGGTCGTTAGAGCTGTGCCAAGAACCGTCGCTGTGGGCCGGTGGGAGTGGAGCCGACTGGACCAGCCGAGGCCCCAGGGGGGCACGAGGAAGGGCAGACAGGGAAAGGACGTCGTCACGTGGACATGGAGGCACAGACCAGGTCCACCCTGGACAGGGAAGCGCAGGAAGGGGACGGCGTGCCGTGCGAGAACACGCTGGGACATTCTAATGTATTTGAACCATCATCTACTCAAAAGGCACTGGCGCCATAAAGACAGGAGTCCTGGGGGCGAGGGGAGAGTCGGGGGGACCCCATCGCTGCCTGTGCATGGCCTCCCTCCCTGCACCTGCCGCTTCCTGCAGCCCTGATCTCCTGTCTCTCCTAATTGCAGATTTACGAAGGTGCCTACCATGTTCTCCACAAAGAGCTTCCTGAAGTAACCAACTCTGTCTTCCACGAAATAAATATGTGGGTCTCTCAAAGGACAGGGGCGGCAAGAACGGGGTCCCCGCCCTGAGGACACTGTCCGGTCAGCTGTCCCACAGCTGTGGGAGTGGGCAGAGGAAGGGTAGAAGCTGGCTTCTCAGATGTGGCTTGCAAAAAAGGGGAAAAAAATATCTATATCATAAATTGGAGGAATCCTTAGCATAATTTACTAAAGAAAAAAAAAAGACATTCTTGTCACATGTTAGGCTCTGTCACTGGATCTTCCTTAAAGGGTGGACACTACAACAGAGCAGGGTCAAAGGCACTTTTCCAGAAATGGAATGAACAGGAATATGTCCTTAAAACACAGTCCAGCCTCTGCCCTGCCTCTCCTAGCTCCTGCGAAGCTCCCAGGGATTCCTAGGGCTCCAGGACACCTGACGGCAATAACTGAAGGAGTCCTCCTCCTGCCGACTCCTCCTGTCCCCACCCCCACACCATCCGCCCTGCCTCACTCTGTGGCTTTCTCTGGCCACGGGGGGATGGATGGCGTGGCCAGCATCAGCTGACTGGGCAGATTCATGTGCCCTCAAAGGCCCAGAAAATGCCCGGCACCTCTTGAGAATGAATAGCCCCCCGTGATCCATGTCAGCTCCTCGTCAGTGGGAGCCGGGCTTTGGGGTAACATGAAGCTCGTCCCAGAGACAGGAGTTGGCCACAGAACCTATTATTCCCTCTTCTTTCCCACCAGGGAGCCTCAGGCTACCTACTGAGAACTGTGTGTTCAGGGGCTGCCATTCCTTGTGTGACTCGTTTTACCCAACATTATGAGAGGATGATTGTATGGAAGAGGAAATGTCTAATATAAAATGTATATTCTAAAGCAGAGACTATTGGGGTGGGTGGGACCAAAGGGGCTTGGAGGCACAAGAGCCTGATGGGTCTGCACAGGAATGAGACAAGCCGGCCAGGGACCCTGGACTGAAGGCTCCAAGGCACGGCCCCCAGGAGGCGGGGCCCTGAGTGCCCGCAGTGGCGGTGGCAGGCTTGCCTCTGTCTGGTCCCTGCCTGCCTGGGCCCACCGCCACCCCAGGAGCCTGGTGCTGGCAGCACAGCTACCTCTGGTGGCAGGAGAAGGGAGTTCCAACGAGGTGGCCCTGCAGCCCGAGGCCGCAGCCGCGTGGAAGGTGAGGCTGACTGACAGGGCCTTTTCCAGCCAGGGCCCCGCAGTGCCTGACCAGCGTTTCTCAGGTGCCAACCCGGCGAGCCCGTGGCCCTCACTTAGCGCTAGCAATAAACGGGGATCACCGCCCACTGCGGGAATACCTCCACTCTCAGTGGGACCCGCTGTGACCCCATGAGGCTCCTTAGTGTGACTATGACCGTGGTGGTGGTGGTGGTGGTGGGTAGAGTCACTTAGGGGCGCCTGCTTGACGCTGAATCCCATGGAAGGTGCAGGGAGGGGCCCCAGGCTGCGGGAGAGGCGGCTGCTCCTTTGCTGGGGCCTCTGACACTGGCAGTTGAGGCTCCCACCCCTCTTCCTCCAGCAGCAGAACTGCTGCACCGCACCCACACCCTGTTCTTCTGGGGCTTTTTCTTGGCCCCAGAGAGGGGAGCCCCTCCACTCTCCCTCCAGGGACCTGGCCACACCACCGAGGAGCTACAACGGTCCCCCTTCAATGGGCAGCCCAGTCATGTTTGCCTAGGGCCAAGGTGTGTGAGGTGAGCACCCAGGCAGCCACCCCCTGGGGGCAGGGCCCAGGTCCCCACAGAGAGCAGCTTCCATTGCCCCATCTTATTTCTCTGGCTTCTCTTTGAGGAAGGAAAAATGGAAGAAAGGCACCGAGGGAGGTCGGTGCCTGCCCAGCTGGAGCGCCCGGGGGAAAGCCAGGCTTCCGTGCATGTTTGTGCTCCTCAGCCGAGGAGGGCAGAAATCACACTGCAATTTCCCAAACCCGCAAGACATCCCTGAGCCCACCCTGGAATTCTGGATGGAACTGTGAACGGCTCAGGTCACACAAAGTCCCCACACCTCCACTGCACTCTCACCCCACCTCCCCCAAAAGCATGGGACAGCAATGCCATCTCCCAAAGTATCAGGCACATGGTTTGACCGGGAATCTTTCAGATGCATGAATTTATGTGAAAGCTCCTACAGAGACAAATGCAGGCACACGTCTGGTTAGAGAATTGCCTATGTTAAAAAGAAAAAAAATATATATTTGAAACGGGGACTGAGTCCTAATCTGGGGGCCGGGCCGGGTCAGAACCAGGCCACAGCCACCTGCTGAATAAGGAGCCCGGCATGGCTGTGTCTAGGGTTTTGCTTCATCTCCAATCGAGTTCATTCTTTTAATAAATTTGACGGCTCCATGCTGCCACCGAGCTTCCAGGCTGTGCCACGTTGGCGGGGCGGAGCAGCTGGGCTTGGGGGGGTGAGAAGAGGGCAAAGGGCAGCCAGAGACGAGACCCCAGAGACGCAGCTGACCCAAACCCCCCTGAGGGGTGATACATCGGGATACTAGGGCCAAGCACTGATGCGAACCTTCCCTGTAACCCAGAGGTCATGCTGGGCCACACGGAAGTGGGGTTCATGCCTGGAAATCTGTGTAGGCAAGGATGCCAGTCAGTGGGGGCCCCAACCCGCCCCCCAGGCCCCATTGCTTTGCAGTGCAGGGGGATGGATGGGCAGCCTCCCTGCTGCCCAGCGACAACCCCAGCGTCCCCCTGGGGTCCTTCGGCGAGAGCACAAAAGGGTGACCCGAATACCCACCTGGCTCTGCTCAGCATCCCGGGTCAAGGCTCCGAGCTCCCTTCTCTCTCTCTCACCACTGCTGACATAAACCCATTAGGATCCCAATGATTTTCCAAGTAATTCACCTGTTTGCTATTGTCACTGCAGCTTGACATATCCCTACATGTATGCTCTTAGTGGGGACACGTTTAAAACTATTAAAGGAACCAATGTATGCATAGCTAATCCTAATAAACCAGATGTTTTCTGAATGGTGTCTGTCTGCCTTCTGGTCTGAGACCACGACGGTCCCTAAATAGAGAGCAGCACCGAGCCTGGGCTGAGCCCGTCATCGGACACCACCCGTGCGCGGACGTGGCTGTCTGTCCTCCACACCTGCGGACTTCTGCAGCCATTCTGCTCCGTTGCAGGCTCGGCCCCTGCCCCCCGGAGGAGCTAGGCTGCCCGCAGCTCCGGCCCGCGTCGCCCACAGGGCCCCATGAATGCCTGGTACCACCCGGAGACGAGCTCTGACGTCACCGCCACCGGGCCCCGCCCGGCCGCTCCGCCCCAGCACGGGGCGCCCCAGACCTGCCGCTTGGGCTGAAGCTCTGGGCTGCGTCCTCCACCCCTCTCAGTCCCGTGCCCGAGCGGGGCTCAGCGGTAAATCCCGTCACCTCTCCCTCCAGTTCCCTGTGGCCCCTCTGACCCCGTAGCTGTCACCATCTCTTACTGCCTCGGGGAATGCCCCACGAATCCCCCTTGCACCCCTCAGTCTTTTACCGCAGTGGCTAGAGGGGTGTCAGAGTGTGACCGTTCTCACTCAAAATCGTCCTGTACCTCGCTCAGATACGGGCCACGGTCCTCACTGGGCCTGCAGACCCTGGGCCTGGCCGCCTTCCTTTGCCGTCCTCGTGTCCACCAGCCCCCGCACGCCAGCCTCCCCGCGGGCCACCTTTCCCATGAAGCCTTCCTTACCACCTGTCTAGTCATCACACCCCCACGGGCCTGCCCTGCCTTCTCTTCCGCCAACGTGCTGGTAGCCATGTGACACCACCTGTGCTCTGCTGTCTGCTCGGCAGCTCTCTCTCTGTCCCTGCCACCAGATGAACTGCAAGAGGCCGTGACCTTGCATTAGACCTCCATCTGACTTCCAGGGGGTCCCTGGTACACACCTGTCCAGTGAGAAGGGAAGGATGGGGGTGGGAGGTGGGAGGGAGGGTGTGAATAAGGCAGAGAGGGGAGAGAGGGAAGGGTTGAGGAACAAATGTCCTCCTTGGGGTTAGGGACATGGGGTCAACTTCGTGCGTGTGCAACCCGTGCAGGTGCCCAGGGACCCACACTTAGAAGGCCCCCGCATTTTGTTTAGTGCTCTGCTATTGCTGTCTTGAAACTCTCAATCCTTTCCAAACAGGGACCCTGCATATTTATTCTCCACTGGTCCCCACACACATGTGGGCATGGCTGAAGCTGGCCCTGCCCTCTGTGTAGAGGTCACTGCAACAGGTGTGCACCTGAAGGGCAGTCTCCTCCCCACCTCCCACCCCCAGACCCTCCCTTTCTACTTACACCTGACCAAATTCTGCCCTGAGCCTGAGCCAGACTTGGCCTTTCCTGCCCCTGTGAGCCGACAGGACTGTCAGAAGCTCCCCTCTCAGCACCTGCCAGGCATGGGCCTGGCCCTGGGGCTGCCCCACAGGAGAGACAGAGTGAATGACACAAACTTGCCACTCCAGCATCTAATAGCAGAGGGGCAAGAAGAGAGAGCACACAGTAGGGCCAGCCAGCAGGCTCGCATGATCTCCAGAGATGGCCCTTTGGAAAGCAGGGAGGTAAGTGGGAGTGGGGTGCACAGGGCCTGTGGCTGAGGAGGCTCCAGGTAAGACTTGGGGCTGGAGGTTGGTCCCAGAACTGGGATTTCAGGATGGCTGGAGGAAACCCAGGGCACTCTCAGCAGCACCCAACCAAGAATTGTGGGGTGAAGGGAGCCTGTGGGGTAGGTGCAGAGCCAGGCCAGCCACAGGGGTGGGCAGGGAGTGGGAGGTGAGAGGGAGTACAGCCCTGGCTGGAGGGGTGCCATTGGAACACAGAGAGAGCTGCCCCTGTGGGAGGGGAAGGGGACACCTGTCAGGCTAGAGTTTCAGAGAGAGGGCACAGCTAGCAGGGAGGAGGCAGCCCCTCTTTCTCCTGCCATCTTTCACTCTCTTGAACCTCATGGGTATGAGGCTTTCAACCCATAGTCCAAAAGAGCTGCTGTCGCTCCTGCCACTGCATCTTTGTTGCAGCCAACCAGAGGGGAAGAAAGGAAAAGGGCAGGTGTGTGCCTTTCAAGGAATAAAGCAGAGATTACACCACATTCCGTCCTGGGATCACATCCTCTGTGCGGAAGCCCGGGATTGTGGGGGCCACTGGAGGTGGCATGAATGAGCCCACATTTCCCTCTGCACACAGAAGCTGCACAGATATCTTTATGGTCATGTCTATTCTACCATTTCCTTCCATGCTTACAACTCAGGCTGTTTGCATCATTTCCTGTTTATTTGCAACACTGCACTGGGCACCTTTATACATAAAGCCCTTCCCGTCCCTACACCAAGAGTAGCCATGAAAATGAGGAGTGTGTGGCATACTGGGGTGACGTCAGTCCTGGGGACTGTGACTCTCCTGGCCCCAATGCCTCCCAACTGGAGCTCCTCACTGTGACAGCAAAACCAGCTCAAAATGGTCCTGTCCTGTTTGAGATACTGAGTTGATTTTCAGAGATGACAGACTAAAACTGCAAGTCATGCAGCCGAAGCAAGTGCA
>PVJL010013613.1:0-31492 GCA_004026885.1 Lyroderma lyra
CTTCATTCAAAGCCGTCCTGGGCTGCAGGTTGGACATACCTGCTTTATATCTTTAAAAAGGTCTTTAAAAATTATGATCCAGTGTTACCTGAAAAAGTTGAATGGATGTTCATTGCTCTTATTTTTAGTGTTCTCTGTGCTTGAAACATTTCAGGAAAGAAAAAAAGATTCTGTTTGCTGTGTGGAGAATGGATTGGAAAACAGAAAGTGGAAGACCATGTAGGAAACTGGTGCAGAAGCCCAGGTAAGAGATGCTGGTGGTTTAGACCAGGGTGAGATGGCTAGAAAGGGGAGACATGAACAAATTGAGAGAGATGTGGGTGATAGAATTGACTGTACATAAAGATTGGTTGGTTTAAAGGTTAGAGGAGGGGAGGAATCAAGTCACCTCTTCTGTGACTCGTGCAAGCCGGTGGGTTGTGTACCTGTCACAGAGAGGGAATGTTGGAGAAGGGACATGCTGAGAATAGAAGAGTCACATCACAGACTTTGAAGAGCCAGGTGAAGGAAGCATAGGAGAAAGATCTGGGCCATAGTAGAGACTTGGAAATCAGCGCTTACATGGCCATGAAAGCCATGTTCGTGGATGAGATACTTAGAGGGAATGCATAGAATGGGAATATGGCCTGCAGCAGACCCAGGGGAGTATCATCACCTGTGGCAGGGCTTGGCCAACTGCTGCCCTCCGCCTGTCTTTGTATGGCCTGTGAGTTAAAAATGTGTTTTGCCTTTTAAAATGGGGGGGAGGGATCAAAAGAAGAGTACTCTTTTATGATACATGAAAACTGTATGAAATTCAAATTTCAGTGTTCATAAATAAAGTTTTATTAGAATAAAGCGGTGTTCATTTGTTTATATAGTGTTTGGGGCTGCTTTCACTTTCTGGTGACAGAGTTGAGTAACTGAAGGAGACAGCATCACTTTGCACTGTGGTTTGGTGCACTGCAAGTCACAGTGATGTGGGTATCATCTAAATTTCAACTTCTGACCCCTAAACCTCAATAATTACTATGTGGCCCTTTACAGAGAAAAGTTTGCTGCTCCCTGACCTAAGGTCTAAGTGAAACACACTTGGTTACTTTAAATGCAGATGAAAGATGGCAGTTATTTTATCCATTTCTTTAAGAGCAACTTCTAAAGATTAGGTACTGGTGGAAGAAGCACAAGAGACTGTGAGGCCTCAGTGGTAAAATTCATCGTAGTTTAGGTGAAGTTTCTGAAGATGACAGAATGGGCCAGAGAGAAAGATGTGAGCCTGGAATCTTTGTGAGAAAAGGGAGCAAGCAATGGTCAGAGTGTTGCTGGACATAGCTGGAAAGACAGAGGCGGTGAGGTGAGAGGTGGCATCATTTCAAGGAAAGGAAGTTGGTGAGTGATGCTGGAACAGTTCCATAGAACCAGGGTTTACTGGGCTCCTGTTAATGACAGCAGGGATGAGCAAAGCAGGATTTTCTTTAGTTAATTAGGAAAAATTACACAGAATTGTAAGAGTTCATTATTTCTAAAATTTCCTGCTCAGTATATGTCATTGTGGTGACCCTTGACCTATTGCCTCACTGGCCTGGGTAACCAGAAGAATAGAGTTGTCATTTATTGATTGAAAACACTGTAAAAACAGCAATTTGTGGAGGTGGGCGTTGGAAAGAACTGATGATGAGTTACTACAAATTCTGAACATTTTCATCCAAAAAGAGATCTTAAACCCATTTTGCAGTGACTCCCCATTTCTTCTTTCTCCCAGCCCCTGGCTACCACTACTCTACTTTCTGTCTCTATGGATTTGCCTATCCTGGACATGTCATATAAAAGGAATCATATGGTATGTGGCCTTTTGTGTATGAACATTTGGGTTATTTCCATTATTTGGTTATTATGAATATGACCCTACTATGAACATTCATATACAAGTGATTAGATGAATGTATGTTTTCTTGGATATATACCTAGCAGTGTATATGGCTGATATGGTAACTTTTTGTTTAATCTGTTAAGGAACTGCCAAACTGTTTTCCACAGTGGCTGCACCATATTACATTCCTACCAACAATGCATCAAGGTTCCTGTTTTCTCTACATTCTCATCAGTACTTGTTACTGACTGACTTTCTGATTACAGCCATCCTGTGGGATCTTGTGGTTTTGATTTGCATTATCCTAATGACTAATAAAGTTGGGCATTTTTTCACATGCCTATTGGGCATCTGTATGTCTTCTTTGGAGAAATGTCTATTCAAGTTCTTTGCCCATTTTTAAATTGAGTTATTTGCCTTTTTTTTTTAATTGAGAAATATTTTAGAGTTGTCCTTCAGACATCTAAATAGAGATGTCAGGGAAGCAGTCTAGAGTTCTGAGGAGGCTGAACATTTGGGAGCCATCAGCATGTGGAAGTGGAGAGTCATGAGCCTGGTTGGATCACGCTGGAAATGAGTAAACAGGTCCATTCTGAGCCCTGGGGCACACACTCTGGCAGGTAGAGTCAGAGACAGGAGGAGCTGCCATAGTGCAGTTTCCTGGGAACTAAGTAATGAAAGAGTTTGAAGGAGGGAGTGATCAGCTATGCCAAATGATGCTGAGGGGTCAAGACCAGGACTGTGCATTGACTGTTGTGTTTACCAATGTGGAGGTCACCTTGATACCATCAGTGGGTGGAATAACAGTGTGTTCAAGAAATGGAAAGAGATGGAGATAGTGAGAATACATAGTTTTTAAGGATTTTGCCAAAAAGGGAAGAGAGAAATAGGGCAGTAACTGGAGGGGAACATGGGGTGAAGGGAGGGTATTTGAAATGATGGGGGAAGTTAGGGCATACTGTTTATAATTCAGGAGAAGAGGGGACGCCCATTGGAGCAGGTGATGTGGGAGGGATCCATGCACAGGCAGGGAGCTGGGAGAAGGGCTACTTTGTTCATAGTCACAGGAGAGAGAAGGTACAGGGAGCAGGAACCTGTGATGCAATTTGGGGGGGGATTGTGACATTGCTTTCTGATTGCTTCTGTTTTTTCAGGAAAATAGGAAACAAGATCATCAGCTGAGAGCATGAGTAGGGGAAGAGGTGATACAGTTTGCAGAGGGGGAGACCTAGGCCATGGGAATGGGCCTGTCAGGTTTATTGACCTATTTCAATAAGCGAGCCTGCACAGCAGTGGAACTTGACACCTCAATCAGGAAAAGTGTTATTACAGAATTTGGGGGACAAGTGGCATTTAGGTTTTTTTGTTTTTTGTTTTTTGTTTTTTTTGCTTTTTGGCACGTGGGTAGCTCCCTGACTGGGAATCGAACCCAGGCCGCAGCATTGACAGCACCAGCGCCAAAGCCTTAAGCCACTACACCATCAGGGAACTCCTAGGCAGTATTTTGATGGGCTCAAAGGCAAGCAGGGCTGTCTTTATTCAGTCTGGATTGCCAAGTGCCCTGAGAGAGTGCAAGGTTCATATACTACATTTTGCCAAGTATAATGCACTCCCATGTATAATGCGTACACACTCTTTGGCCCAAATTTTCAGGGAAAAAATCTTTCATTTTAATTTTTTTAATTCAAATTTTTATTTGTTTATACCAGGTGACAAAAAAAAGGACACACAATTTAAGAGATGTTATCTATGTATTACTTTTTAAACTTGAATTATGGTAGCAATGTGTAAGTAGGACATTCGCTCAAAAGATGGTTTTAATCAAATGAATACTAGTGTCACCATGTGACAGGCAGGACAGTCAAAGTAAATGGTGGAAACACGGTTGTCATTCTAGGAGTTCAAGACCGTTTGCCAGGAAAATGGATGGGGCAAAGAGGTGCAGTTGAGTTTCCCCCATGCTCTCCTGACTTAACATCCCTCGACTTCTACCTATGGGGGACCTTAATGGATGTGGTGTACCATAGAAAACCAACTACACCAGTGGTACTTCGGGAAGAAATTGAAATGTCATGCACAGGGATACAAGTGGAAACTTTGGTCATTGTTGCTCAGGCAGTAGTTGGCTGTAATCAGAAGTGTCTGGACACTGACGGTAACCACTTTGAACACCTCTTGTAATTACAGAAGTTAAGTGTGACTTGTATTCATCTTTTATTCTTGCTACATATTGAATATTACAATTTTAATATAGTTTTTTCCTTTCTTAAAATGTGTATACATTTTTTTGGCACCCTCTGTATTTAAGTACTTGTTTTTGTATTATAAAGGACCTTTAACATTTATTTTTTAACATATTATGGTATAATAAATGTTACATAACACTTCTAACTCATAAATAAAAGAATTTAAAACATTTATATAGATACAGAAGTAGTACTACTGATGTATAGTGCGCATCCTTATTTTCTCTTCACAAATTTGGGTAAAAGACTGCACATTATACATGGCAAGGTTTGGTAAATGTGCAGTTTTGTCTCTAGAAACTGCTAATCTGCAGCTCTGTACTGGTCTGAAAGTAGAGGCAACTTTTCTGTGAGAGAGACTTAGCTCCTCCAGAGCTGGATGTTTTAGTCTTCCTGATAGGACTTTGAGCTGCAAAATTTCTGGTGGTCTGTGATTGAGAGAACAAAGTTTCTGAGTGAGAAAGCAGTCCTCATTCAAAGATGGGGTTTTTGGACACTTAATAGCTGCATTGTGTCCATAGGAGAAATGTTAACTTTGTGGCTGACTTGATTACTGTCTGTTGTCCCAGCTCAATGAATGGCAGGTAGATTTTACTTTTTCCAGAAGGTATAAAACAACAGCCTTCTTCTGAATTTTTTTGTGACTGACTTCTCTCTGGCTTCCAGTCTTAGCATGATTGTCACATCATCAGAGAGGTCTTCTGGAACTGCTTCATCCAGGGAACTTCCTCCCTGTTATTCTCTATTCTTGAACCCTCATCACAGTATTAATGATAAACTTTTGTTTACCTGTTTATTGTTTGTCATCCCCACTAGGTTTAAGCTCTAAGAGAATCGGAACCACATGTGTTTTATTTACTCACATATTCCTAGTGCCTAGGGCAGGATTGAGCATGTAGCAGCTGCTTAATATGTATTGAATGAATAAGTGGCTGGAAGATAACAGTGGTGGTAGAGGGAGCAGACTGGGGCCAAAGAAAGGCTGGTGGGGACATGAGGGGCTCTGAGCCCAGACAAGCTTCAGTGATGGTGGCTGGGCTGCAGGAGGACTTCCCTGTGGCTCTTGCACCATCCTGGGGATGAAGAGCCTGAGGGACACCCAGGCACAAGAGGGACCCCTGGCGAAAGTGAACCATTGGTACTATTGCCACTTGTTTATATGCAGAATTGCAATTTTTATTTAACAAACCTCCTTTTCGGTACTTTGTGGCAGAGTACTTTCAAACCAGCGCCCAGGGCCAACCAGAACACTGACTGACCCAGATATCTGAATGAAGACCTGAACTGGCAGAAGGAAGATGTACCTGGAAGGTAATGCTTCATGTCACAGGCACATCAGACACAAGAAGCTCAGAGCCAGTTCTGTCATTAGTGACCCACATGCTAATATTCAGCCGGCACACATTGGTGTGACCATATTCCATGTCAAAGGGTTGACACACTTCCATTCTTGTTCATAAATAGCCTCTGCCTCTAGCCCCTGAGTGTCAAGCACCCAATATCTAGGGTCCTTCCCAGCCTTCTCCTTTCCCAACCCCTCAGCCATCCAACAACTAAAGCTCTAACGCCTACCTTCATCACAGGCCTCACACTGGCTCCAGTGCCAGTGCCAGTCCATTCGATTGGTGAGTGTTCGTGCCTTATCAGTGTTCACGTAGTGCAGGCTTACTCAGTAGCTCTTATTCTGGATTGCCAGGGCCTTCTAACCAGTCTCCCAGCCTCAGTCCCTTCCACCCCAAAGGTAACTTTCACACCTACTGAAGAGTAGTCTTTGCTGCTTAAAAACATTGAAGAGCTTTTGAGTACCTTTCAAGAAATATCCCAACTCATTATCTGAGTTCAGCTTTCCAGCCTCCCTCCACTACCCTAGCTAATCTCCTGTTGCTCTCCTTTGTCCATCCTCTGCCCCAACCTCACTGGACTAACATATCCACAGTTTGCTTTCCTTTTACTAACTCATCATTAAATGTCTACAGTGTGAATACTGGGACAGTCAAAAACAAAGTCAGACACACACAGACACATCCCTTCTAACTGAGTCTAAAATAGGTGAACCCACACTATGGTTTGTAATAAAAAATAATGATTATGAGAGCAGCTGACATTGAGCATTGTGTTGGGGCCTAGTATTCAATACCCTTTTTCCTCCTGACAGTGACACTAAAGTGTACAAGATCCTTGAGACTAAGAGACATGGAGGGTGTGTCACCTTTAATCCTTTGTCATCAAAACACCATAGTGGAAATAAAAACTGACTATTATTACTTGTTCATTTTATATCTTAGGAAATTACAAGGATAACATGGAAAAGAAACCTCAGGATGGTAGAAAAAATCCTCCCCACAAAGAAGTGCCCCCAGTTGTGGGGCTGCTGCTGGCCTTGGCCCTTATGAACACACTCCTCTATCTCTGCCTCGATCGGTTTTTTATTTCCCCTCGACATTCCATTGTGGACCCTACTCAGTGTCCCTATGGTTACTTCAGAATGGGACAGATGAGAAACTGCTCACCTTGGCTGTCCTGTGAGGAGCTAAGGACGGAAGTGAGGCAGTTGAAGCGTGTTGGGGAAGGAGCCATGAAGAGAGTAAGTTCCTGAGTTATTTCTGTTACTGCCGCAGTATGAACGAGGTGGCCTTTGGGAAAGTAACTTAGCGTTAGGTGTTAAGAGCTGAGAAAAATGTTTCTACCCTTGAACCCAGTAATCTCACATCTGAGACTTTATCCTATAATAATAAATAAACTAATGGAAGAAGAAAGCTATATGCATAAAGGATTACTTTGCTTTGTTACTTATACTAATAGAAAACTAGAAATAGTAAGTGAAGGGGAATGATTAATTAATTAGATTATGGTCCAACCACTTGAGAGAATATTTTGTAGCCCAGGCATATCCAATCTGCGACCCAGCACAAATTCTTAAAATATTATGAGAGCTTTTTGCAACCTTTTTTTTTTTTTTTTAAACTCATCAGCTCTTGTTAATGTTAGAGTATTTTATGTGTGGCCCAAGACAATTCTTCTTCTGTGGACCAGGGAAGCCAAAGGTTGGACACCGCTGCTATAATCATTAAGTATAGTTAGGAACCCATGCAGTATGAGAAAAGTCTTAATGATGATAAATAAAAAAAGAAAAATACAAAATTATACAATACACTATTTTCAACAGCAAAATTACATTTATGTAAAAAATATAAAAGTGATAGAAAGTATGCTACAGGGAAAGAAGGTTATGGGCATTTTTGGAGGGGGTGCTTATTTTTTAAACTCTGTGGTTTTTTATTTTAAAAGGAGAAACCAAAGGGGTGAATTCATTTTTCAAATAACAGCTTCACTTGCCCTTGTCTTATTGGCAACCATTTGTGCTGTATTCTGATGGTCATCATTTCTATGGCAACTGAGGCCTACTAATGATACAAAAAGTGACTCTACAAGGCAGCTAAACGTTGTCGAACAAAGGCAGTTCCTCTGGCAGGGAGTATGGAATTATTGGCAAAAGGGAGAGAGGAAGCAGCTTGATAAACTGCTGGTTTATATTTTGGGAGATGGCGGCACGATGGCTTACTGCTTCCATGATTGTGGAAAGAAGACATCTTAAAGGAAGAGGTCCTTAGGGAGGAGGGAAAGGAATTTACATAAAGTAAAACATAAAACAAGGTAACTCATTCTTTCATTCATTCATTCATTCATTCATTCATTCATTCATTTATTGTGGGGGTGGGGGGTGGGTAGTTCCCTGGCTGGGAATTGAATGGTAACTCATTCTTTGAAAGGTTCATTCATTAATTGTTGTGGGTTCTAGGAGTACAACAGTGAATGGAAACCAAGACCCTTGAAGTTTGCTTTCTAGTTGGGGAGTCAATCAAGAAAATAAGAAACAGTGTGTAACAAAGTATGTTTGTGACGTGCTGTGAAGACGAAGCAGGGCAGGCAGCAGGCTTGTTACTCTAGGTGTTTGGAATGATCTGAGAGCGAGCTGTGAGAATATTTGGGATAAAGATGTTCTAGTAGGAAAGGTGAGTACCAGCAGAGGACTCAAGATGGAATGTGCCAGTGTGCCCAGTGGGCAGGACGAGAAGAGAGGTAGCACGCGAGGTCAGAGAAGGGCCTGTGGTGGCTGGATGCTGCTGGGCCTGGCAGGACTTGGAGAACCATTGGAGTAATTTGAGTCGAGAGGTGAGGTGGTCCGTCTGTGTGGAGAGTAGACCGAGGCATAGCAAGGGTGGAAGATTAGTTAGGCCTTGCTGATGAGAGATGGTCTTGAGACAAGAGGGTTAGCAGTGAACATATGAGAAATCAGTGGATTCAGTCATATTTTAAAGGTAGAGCCAATAGTATTTTCTAGTAGATTGGATATGGGGTGTAAGGGAAAGAGGGTGACTACAAGGTTCTTGGCCTGGGCAGCAGGAAGAATAGGGATCTCATTACGCAAGATGGACAAGATGGGAAGGAAAAGATTTTGGGTGTGTGTGAGGTGGACATGTGCAGGCCATTTAGATGTTCACATGGAGATGACACACAAGAGTTGTTTGGATGTGCAAGTCTAGAGTTAAGAGTGAGGTCTTGGGGATGGATGTAAATTTGGAATGGTAATGAAAGCATTAGGTGAAAGAAATCACCAGGGAGGGATGTAAGCAGAGAACAGGACTTAGCAGTTAATTTGTCTCCTTCAAAAGGGTGACCTTGAAGGGCTGCCCACTTGTTTCCATATTATTTGAATTGCTTAGAACACTTTTGAGTATCTTTTAACCTTGAAGGATATGTTTTTGATTAGCTTTGATGGTGGCAAATCATTGTTGTTTGAGGACAGACTTGATTTTAGGGAACATCTACAAATCATGCCCATCCAAATACGAGATTTAATAATATGGGTATTATCTCTGAAGAATGTAGTTTTATTTATTAAAGTGCGGCTAAAAGGCTTTTAGGTTGATATTTTGTGTGTTTGGCTGAAACTTGCTCTCAGGGCAAAAGTATCTTGAGCACTGGATGTTACCTGTTAGGATCAGGAGCCTTGTCTGTCTTGCTCCCGTTGAAACCTTAGTGCCTGTGCAGTTTCTGGCCCAGTATAGACTCCCATTATCCTCTATATAGGTCCTTATTTGAACAGCCCCTGTGCACGAGTTTCCATCCTCTCCACGTGAGTACCCCTCCTCACTGATACCCCAAGCTGGGAAATAATAGGTTTCTCAGTAGGAATTTCTGTAACCAGAGTTCTGTCTGTCCCACTCGCTAATCCCTACCTCCTCTCCAAGGACCTTTGCTTCAAAACTCCCCAGTCTCATTGAGACCTCTAGTTATTAGTCCCATTATGTTTTCACTTTGACATTCTCTCCTGTCTGTACTCCCGGATTTACCTCACAGCAGACATTCTATGGCCATTATCCTCATCACTCTTGCACAAACGCTTGCAACAACTTCCTTTGCATCTCTCCAACATGCCTGGCTGGAGAACCGCAAACCTGATTGACCCCACTAAGCCCTGGCACTTGAGCACAGCCATGTGGTTGAATGCATGACCACAAACCTCAGTCATGCAGTCTGCACAGCCTGGTGGGCCTATTCTATTCCCTTAGTAAGTTCTCCTTCCCATTCTCTGAGACAGGTATTTTCTCAGCATGCTACAACCCCTGTCTTAGCTAATGATCTTGTTACATAAGTTATTATGAAATTAGAAGCCTCGCAAAGGGATCTTCCTCATCTTCCCGCCACCAGACCTGTGAACCTCCCAGCTCAGGTGTTGTCCCGACTTCCCTCTTTGCAGTTATTCACTCCGCCCTGCACCATCAGTCTTTCCCTCTCTGAGGATCATTCCTACTAGCATATAAACACACACTCTTTAAAAAGAAAATCCTCTTCCCTGCTTCCCTCTTCCTCTGTAGCTACTGTTCATTCTCTGCTTCTCCGTGCTCTTCTCCCATTCATTCTTTTTTTTTTTTTTTTTGTCGATTCCCTGAGCCGGGATTCAGCCCAGGCTACTGGGATGAAGGCGCTGAAGCCTAGCCACTATACCACCAGGGGACCCCCCTCCCCCATTCATTCTTTGGTCCTCTTCCAGGATGGTTTGCAAACCGCTGCTGCTCTCACTCAGTTGCCAGTAGCCTCCAGGTTGTGTGACTCTCCATCTTCTGCTCAGTTGTTCCTTCTCACAGTCCTTGAACCAGTTGATACCTCCTCTCTCCTGGCCACCCTGGCCCTCTGAGCCACTATATCTTTTCAGTTTTCCTCCTCCCTCACTCGCCAATCCTAATTAATTACTCTTCCTTCCTGCTTCTGTTCCCAATCTTGCCTCCCAAAGCAGCAGTTCTCAATCAGAGGCAATCCTGCTACTTAGACATTTAGCAATGAGTACAGATACATTTTAGGTTGTCACACTAGGGGTTGAGTGGGTGCTACTGGCATTCAGTGGGTAGTGGCCAGGGGTGCTGCTAGACATCCTACAATGCACAACACAGCCCTCACCCTCAGCATATAATATCGCCCAAAATGTCAGTAGGGCTGAGGTTGAGAAATCTTATTCCTCTTGGTTCCTTCTCTTTGTCTGTTTTAGATACACTATTAGGTAATTTAATCTTAGTTCTTTTCCTTTTAATACATTTTATATACTGGTGATCCCCAAATTTGTATCTCCAGCCTGTTTTTCCTTCCTGAGCCACACACAGGTTGGTATAGCCAATTATTATTCAACATCTCTACTTAGAGGTCCCTTGAGCATCTAAGTCCTTTAAGTATGGAATTCTTTTTTTTTTTTTTTTTTTTTGCTTTTTGGTGTGTGGGTAGCTCCCTGACTGGGAATCGAACCCAGGCTGCAACACTGACAGCGCCAATGCCGAAGCCTTAAGCCACTACACCATCAGGGAACTCCCTAAGTATGGAATTCTTGATAATTTCCCCCTCTCAAACCTGTTCTTCTTCCAGCCTTAATAGCTCAGTGAGTGCCATCACTTCCCACCTAGTTGCATGAGCCAAAACCTGAGTCATCTTTAGTCTTCTCACCACCTCCTCCTCAACTAAGCCAAGAACAAGTTCCACCAGTTATATTTTGAAAACATGTCCCAAACTTGTTCGATAACCTTTGTCCTCTGACCCATTTTAGGTAAGTCACCGTTAGCTCGCCTTGCAACAGGTGTCCCTCCTTCCACTTTTGCCCTTCACTACGCACCTAGCAGAGACATCTTCCAAACACAGTTCAGATCACGCCACTTTCTTCCTTAAAACCTCTTTGGTGGCTTCCCAATGCTTTTAAGAAAAAAGTCTAAATCTCTTACCATGATCTGCCACATTCTCTGATCTGGACCTTACCTACCTCCTAAACTTATCCCAGACATCCTCACTCCCTACCTTGCAGTCACTTGACCTTTCTTTTGTTCCTTAACCAAACAGCCCTCACTTCAAGGCCTTTGTAGTTGCCTTTCTCTGAAATTCTCTTCCTTCCTCTCTGGCCCAATCAGCTCTTCATCATCCAGGTGTCAGCTCTAATGTACCACTTCTCTAAGATGTATGTCCTAATACCCGCACCCCCACCCCCCCATGAACTTCTGTCATCTGGTTTGTTGTCCCTCATATAAATATAAGTTCCTTGAAGGCATACAGGATGTGTTTTCTGCATCTAGCCCAGTGGCTGGTTCACAGAACACATTTTAGGGGCTGGAAGTCAAAGGCTCATTAGTTAAATCTTCCTAAAATAAAACCCTGGCTTATCTTGTTTTCCTCGATATACAAACACCCTACCCCACTTCTTTCCCCCAACTGTGTGTTTTGGTTTGTGTTTGGAATTGCCAAGGACATGTGTCCTCTGCCTGGAGCAGTGAGTAACTTTGCCTCTGTAAGGCTGATTGGACCTATTGCTTTGCTTTTTTTTTTTTTTTTTTTTTTTAATTATAAAAGCAGTACATTCAATTCAAATGTCCAGAAGGAGGTAAAATACAAAGTGAATGTTCATTTCTACCTCTTGCTCTCTCCAACTCTAACCCTGGGGACAACAGTTAGGGATTCATCCCTTTTAGAATTTTTGATCCAAGAGTGCATTAAAAAAACTAGGTACATACTGTGCCAGTTTATCTCAAGGACAGCAATCTTCATGCCCATTTTCTGAAACGTAGATTTGAGGCAACAGTACTAGTGGGGAAGAAGGAAGATTATAGTGGAACAGTTTCTTCCAGGAGACAGAAGGTCCAGCCGTATTGCTGCGGACAGGCAAAGCATGATTCAGATCATACCATGTTTTTTTGTTTTGTTTTGTTTTATCATGTGGATAGTTCCCTGGCTGGAAATCAAACTCAGGCCGCAGCATTGACAGTGCCGAAGCCTAGCCACTACACCAGGTTTTGATCTGGAATGACCTGAAGGCAGTGTGGCCTCATGTGTTAATATCATTTCTTGTACCCAGCCCATGATGATGACTTTAGGAGATCACAAATCACTGTTAAGAGTGTTTATAGTTGCATGTTTTTTTCTGTTAAAGTATAGTACATTAAAGAGCTATAAAATTTCTATTGGATCCTGTCAGAAGAATGGATTGGATTCTTTCTCTGAAGCCCTCAGTTTTGTGTAACCTTTAGAAGGATCTTATGTATGTGATCTCTTTTTAATGCTCAGGGCTGTCTGGAGAGCAGATGTTACATGAATTATATATTTAAAAGTATGAAATAATAGTGTCCACATCTTAGTCTCTTATGCAAGGTCCGCCTCCTCTTGCCTCCTAACCTTGGGCCTTTCTTCTCCTGTACTTGCTCCTTGGGTGGCGTCATCCTGCCATGGGCCCTTATCTGCCACTGAGACTTCTCCCATGGACTCTTTAGATTTTTTTTTTTGCTTTTTGGTATGTGGGTAGCTCCCTGACTGGGAATCGAACCCAGGCTGCAGCACTGACAGTGCCAACACCGAAGCCTTAAGCCACTACACCATCAGGGAACTCCCTAGATTTTTCTATTCAACTGCACAGCCCATCTCCATTTGGGTATCTGAAAGTCTTCTCAAACTGCATATGTCCCTGATCATCCCACTCAGCCTGCTCTTCCTTTATTCCTCCCGTGACAATTAATGATAACTCCATCAATCCAGTTCAGGCCACTAGCCTAGGAGGCATCCTTGACTTCTCTCTTTTCCTCTCATACCCATTTTCAAACCATTAGCAAATTGTAGTGTCTCTACACTCAGAAGAGGTCTGGAATTTGACCACTCCTCACACTTCTACCTGTATTCTCCTTTTCCCCATCCAAGTCACCATCTTGTTTCTAGATTATTCTAGTAGCCTCCACAGTGGTCTCTGCTTCCATGCTTGCCCCCTTCCAACCCCTTTCAGTCTGTTCTCAACATAGCAGCTGGAATGCTGCTATTAAATGATAAGTCTGATAGTGTCTCTCCTCTGCTCCAATCTCCCAGTGGCTCTCTGTCTCTCTCTGGGTAAAAGCTCTCTGGGTAAAGAATTGTCCTTGGCAATTCCAACAACTGAAAGGCCTTAGAAGGTCTGCGCCCCCTCACCAGCCTCTGTTCCATCCCCGCCTTGCTATTCCATTCTAGCTGCCATGCCCTGGCCTTGCTCATTAGCACCCTGTAGCCACGCTCACTTCCTAGAGCCTTTGCCCTGGCTGTCCTTTCTGCCTGGGATGTGGTTCCTCCAGATATTGCGTGGCTTATTCTTCTACCTCCTTCAGGTTCTTGCTCAACTGTCACCTAAGTGAGAGCTTCCCTTTATAAAATTATAAACCTTTCCTCGATTAAGCACATTTTTACCTTCCAATATACTTTATACATTTTCTGTTTATTTTCCTTCTGTTTCTCCTGCATGAGAATGTAAATTATATAGGGGCAGGGATTTATTTCAGGGTTTTTTTTGCTATTACTATTATAGTTTGTTGCTATTGCATAAATACAGTTGACCCTTGAACATATTTGAGCTGCACAGGTTCACTTATATGTGAATTTTTCAATTAACCCATACTGTTCAGTTGACCACAGTACAAACTTGAGTTGTTCTAGGATCTGCTGGTAGTTGGAAATCATGTATGTGGAGGGTCCACCTAAGTTGTATGCAGATTTTCCACTGCACAGGTGATTGATGCCCCTGACCCTTGTGTTGTTCAAGGCCATCTGTACTTGTTAAATGAATGAAGACAGATTTGACTACAGAACAGTTAAAGTCTTTGTATTAAAAAGAACATATAAACTAAGCTAATTATTTTCTGAAATGTATCCTTTACATTTATAATGAAGCATCACACAGATAATGTATGAAGAGCTCCCAGGAATTAATAAACAAAAATGAAACAACCCTATAGAAAATTAGATAAAGGATAATGAACATCTTTCCATAGAAGACATCAGAAATGCCAATTAAAGATGGAAAATGTGACGGCACCAGCCGGACTGGGCTGGGGAGCTACACGCAGGCCGTTCTTTCATGTGATGAATCCATACACCGTTAAGAAACAGCCTCTATATCAGTTGGTACAAAGACCACTTTTCCCACTACCTGCATCCTTGAGTAACACAGTGAGATACATGGTTATTCAAACACAAGATACCGCAAATCCCAACAGTTTAAAATTTATTCCAGGAAAACCAGTTCTTGAAACAAGGACCATGGATTTTCCCATACCAGCCACAGCCTTTCACTCCCCTCTGGCCAGGCAATTACTTAGGAGTGAAGGAATGAAAAGTGTCTTTAGACCACATTCATCACTGTTAAAAAAACAAGTGAAGCATTAGACTGGAATTTACTGAAACCAGATATTTATACAACAATCATGGATTTCTTTGCATCTGGCTTAGCTTAGTTACTGAGGAAATACTTTCAGGAGAAGCAGGATCTGAAGATGATGATGAAGTTGAGGCAGCGATTACAGAATTGTTAGTTACTAGAATAGCCAGCTGTGCAGGAAGGTGGAGGAGATGTAATCAATAAAGGGCTTTGAAGATGGCATCGTGCAGCTGAAACTCCAAGGTTCTTGTATCAGCTGCCCCAATTCAATCATTATTTTGAAAAATGGAACTCAGAACATGCTACGGTTTTATATTCCATAAGTAGAAAGCGTAGAACAGGCTATGCATGATGAATCAGGTGAAAAAGAAGCACTCACCTGAAAATAATTTTGAGTTTTCTTTGGGCCCAGCAGTTAGACTTGTTGATACATATACCAAGCTTTTATTATTAATCTGTGAAGGAACTTTAGGATTAATAAAATATGCCCATTATTTGTAGAGAGATATGTAAATATTACATGTTTGCTTTACCTCGTATGAGTTACTTATAACATCCTGAATCATTTTCTTTTTCTTTTTTTAATGTGTTTTTTTTTTTTTTTCTTTTTGGTATGTGGGTAGTTCCCTGCCTGGGAATCAAACCCAGGCCACAGCGTTGACAGTACCAGTGCTGAAGCCTTAAGCCACTACACCACCAGGGAACTCCCCCGAATCATTTTCTATCCATGTGGATTTTATCCAAGGATATTTTTATTTTTGTTCTTCATTTCTTATGGTTAATATGCATAATATGTGAAATAGTTTAAAATACATTTTCCCCATCTAATTTATTTACTTTTTAAATACAGAAATAGAATGCTTTTTAAAATATTAAAAAAAAAGAAAAGTACTCAGTTTCATAAGTAATTAGGGAAATTTAAATTGGAATAGTAAAATATTTTTTATCACATTGGCACAGATTACAAAGATTGATAATATCTAGTATAATTAAAGCTATAGAAAATAAGTCTCATACACAATTGGTGAAAGTGCATGTTAGCACAGACTTTTTTGTTTTTTCAGGGTTTTTTTTAACATTTAAAAAAATTTATTGGGTTGACATTGATTAGTAAGAATTACATAGGCCCCAGGTGTACAATTCTACAATACATCATCTATGTGTTGTATTATGTGTTCATCACCCAGAGTCAGTTCTCTTTCCATCACTGTATATTTGTGTCCCTGTCCCTTCTCCCTCATCCCCCTCCCCACTTACCCTCAGGTAACTCCTAAGTTATTGAGTATGTCCATGAGTTTTGTTTCTTTGTTGCTTTTGATTTTCTGTTAACAACCAAACTGAACTTCTCCATCCCTTTCCCTTACTTTAACCCACTCTCCCATCCCTCCTCTCATCTTAGAGAAAGAAGTCCCTCTAACATTCTTTGTAGTACTGGTTTGGTGGTGATGAATTCCTTTAGCTTTTTCTTATCTGAGAAGCTCTTTATATGCCCTTCAATTTTGAATGCTAGCCTTGCTGGATACATTATTCCTGGTTGTAGATCTTTGGTTTTCATCATGTTGACTATTTTCTGCCAATCCCTTCTGGCCTGTAGAGTTTCTGGTGAGAAATCAGCTGAGTCTAGAATTGGTGTCCCCTTATAAGTTACTACTTGGATTTCTCTTGCTATTTTTAGAATTTTATCTTTTTCTATAACTTTTGCCATATTAATTATGATGTGTATTCCTGTTTGAGATCATCTTGTTTGGAATTCTCTGTGCACCCTAGACTTATATGTCTATTTTCTTTGCCAGGTTAGGAAAATTTTCAGTCATTATTTCTTCAAATAATTTCTTGATCCCTTGCTTTTCCTCTGTCCCTTCTGGTACACCTATTATTCTGATATTTTTATATTTGATATAGTCCCAGAGGAATCTCAATCCATTCTCCTTTTTTTGGATATAATTTTCTAACTGTTCTGGCTGGGTGTTTTCTGCTGGCTTTTTCTGCAGATCACTGCTTTGTGCTTCTATTTTACCTAGTTTAGTGACTTTTATTCCGTTTTTCATTTCAGTTAATGAAGTCATGATCTCTCTCTGATCCTTCATAATGGTTTGTAAGTCTTTTTTGATGCTTGCTGTCTCTCTGTTGAAATTATCATTCAGTTCCTTAAGCATTTTTATAATTGTTGCTTTGAGCTCTGTTTCTGATGGGTCATCTGTCCCCATCTCTTTAATTTGAGATCCCTTTCTCTGGTTTCTCATTTTGGCAGCCTCTCTGGACCCTCACTGCTGCACTTTCTTTGGTGTTCACTGCTGATACTGGGCGGGCAGAGGTCTGAGGGAGGGGCGTTTGCAGCTTTGTTTTCTTCCTGTGGCTCCAGGGGTTGTACAGGGAGTTTGGGCTTGATTGCGCCTTTCTGTTCTCTGTTTGCCTCATGCACAGACAGCCCTGTGCCTTGGGGTCAGTTCTGTTTGCTAGTCTTCCAGACCATGCTGGTTGTAGGCCAAGAAACACGCTTGCAACCCCCTCTCTCCTCCTCCTTCCTGGCTGGAATGTTCTGGCTGTGGCTCCTTACCATCCCGTTTCTTCTCCTCCTCTGGGAACTGGAGTGAAGTCCGGCCACTGCGTTTTGCGGACCGATGTACACCTCCTGGGGCCAAAGTGAAGTGGTTGAGGTATCTCACCCACTGCCTCTGGCCTCCTTTCCTCTGTCCCTTGGACCCAGGGAGGTCCGGAGTGCTCTCCCATGCTTTCTTCTTCCTCCCTCCCCCAGTGGTAGAGTTCCAAGCAGGGACCCACTCTGCCACCTCCCCGCTCTTCCCCTTTTATTGTTCAACCCTCTGCCTGCCTACAGGTACCTTAATGCGATGTGTGGGTTTCTTGGCTGTGATTGTGTATTGTGTAGAGGGTCCCTGGTTGAGGTATAGGTGTTTTATTGTAATCTCCAGAGGAGTTTTTCAGAGGACCCTCTCATGCCACCATTTTGTTCACTATATAGGCAGTACATAATGCTTAATTCAGTAATCCATCTACTTACATAGCTTAGGAAAATACTTGCAGATATTTGCAGAAATGTAAATTGTTGTTAATAAAATGGGAAATAATTTAAATGTCAAGCAAGTCTTTAAAAATAGATCACATGAGATCATGTTAAGGATCTATACAAAACAAAACAAAACAAAACAAAAAAGATCTATACAAAATTATAGAGCTAGATGGAAAAGAACCCAATCCATTCTGACAGCATCTGTTCCAGATTTTATGAATTATTATATTATAGTTTTAAAAAATAGGAATTCCCTAGTGTGGTGTAGTGGTTAGGCTTCAGCAGTCGCAATGCACAGCCTGGGTTCAGTTTCCCAGCCAGAGAACTACCCCCACTCGCCAAAAAAAAAAAATGATCATCTGTAAAACATTACTAAAAAGACACTAGCATAGGTAGTACACCCATACTATAAAATATTATACAGCTTTAGAGTGACCTAGATCTGCATATACATATGGGAAAGATTTCTGAGGGATCAGTTAAATGAAAAAAGCAATTTGCAACATGGTATGTATGTTATAATCCCATTTTATATAACAACAAACTCAAATGATATTTTATAAGTATTTTATAAATGCACTCTAGGTCCATCCATGTTAATACATATAAAAGCATAGAAAAACTCCCAAGAAGTTACCAAGTGAACAGTTAACAAGTTTCCTTTGGGTGAGTAGGTAAATGCAGGGAAAAAGAGATCTACCCTTTCTGTATTTGAATTTTTACCAAGAAAAATACTCATGATTAATTTTATAGTTCCTAAAAAAAGTAAAGCTGTTCTCTCCAAATAAGAGGTTAAAAAGATGTTAAAAAGCAACTAAATTGGAGATTGCTGAGAAATTATTCTAAAACAGTCTCTGACTTGCAATTTTTTTTTTTTTTTTTTGGATAGTTCCCTGGCTGGGAATCGAACCCAGGCCACGGGTGGCATTGACAGCGCCGAAGCCTAGCCACTACACCACCAGGGAACTCCCCAAAATAGCTTCTTTTGAATTCTTTTTTTTTTTTTAATGTGGGTAGTTCCCTGGCTGGGAATCGAACCCAGGCCACAGCGTTGACAGCGCAGAAACCTTAGCCATTACACCACCAGGGAACTCCCCAAAATAGCTTTTTAATAGAAGTTACGATACATAATGAAATTTCTCAAGTGTGGATTTTTGAGAAGGCCTTGAAAGATTTCTCTTTTGAATATTAAGGTTCAACTGTAGTTACCTGGGTTTTTCCATTAATAAACCCCCTTCTCAGAGCCAAAAGAAATCTTCAAAATTCTCTAGCCTACTGCCATATGACAGAATATTTCTGAGTTCTTTTTAAAAATGTTTTTAAATATAAAAGTACCATATTTTGCCATGTACAATGGACTCCCTTGTATAGTGCACACCCATGTTTTTGGCCCAGACTTTCAGGGAAAAAAATCTTTAATTTTTAATTCAAATTTTTATTTGTTTATATTTAAGTACTTGTTTTTTGTATTATAAAGGAATTTTAGTATTTTTTAACATTATGGTACAAGAAATTTTATGTAACAAATAATTACAAAACACAAGAACAGATACAAGGTACAAGAAATTTTATGTATAAAATTTTTTTATATTAAAAAAAGGATAATTGTATTCCAGGGGGTTTTTGGATACATATATCATTATTGATTTCCAGAGTTACACTTTTAACTCATAAGCATAAATAAAAGAATTAAAAACATTTATATAGATCCAAAATTAGTATTACCCATGTATTTTTCCCTCACACATTTGGGCAAAAAAGTGCTCATTATACACTGCAAAATACAGTAATATATACTCATTTTTGGAAAGTTGGAAAATACCAAAAGATATAAAGGAAAATAATCACCCAGCATCTTACCATGAAAAGAGAACTGAACATTATTAGCCTTTTTCTTCTATTTCTATGTAATTTTGTCATTTTATGCAGTTACAACAATAATATACAAACAATTTTGTGTCCTCTTTCATTTGTAGCACTTTGGTCTGTGAAAAATCTATCAATCTATGCATTTTGCTGACCACATAATATATTTTTAAGTAATCCTACCATGACTAAACTCCTACTCCCCATTCTTTGATGGACTGATAGGTTCCAGTTTATGCTTTTTATAAATGCCAGGTTTTTATTCCTAGAGCTTTTAAAAAATCTAATTCAGATTATTGCCTTAGATATATTTTAGATTTAGATGTTAAGGGCTCTTGATATATAATGCCCTAAATTGCTTTTCAAAACCATAACCTTTATTTTAATGAAGAAGTAGAAGCCCAGAGAGACATAGTCCATTGGGAGTATAAGCAGCCTTGGGCAACGATTTGACCTCCAAGCCTGTTTTCTCTTCTGCAATCTTATGCCTTTCCTTTGGGGATTTAAGCAGAAGGTCAGAGATTTGTAATTACAGTACTTTCTACAAGCCTTTCTTAGCTAGTAATGATGGAGAATCCAAGGCAGTCATGTACAGTTGCTGTTCTGGTAGCTGTATACCTAGATGTGCAATGCAGTGTCTGTGTGGCATTTCAGTTCCTGCTTTTACAGCTGAAGTCACACATAGAACTATCCCTATTTGTGGTTTATGTATTGTGTTAACTTTTAAAAAATCATGAGAAATCCTGTTACGTGTGATGGGCCAGTTAAGTTTATCTCCTTGCTTAGGATTTTTCAGTCTTCTCTCCCTCCCTTTCCCGCCTTGTGCTGCAGTATTTTGGAACCTGCAGTCTGTTTGCCACTCAGTGCCTTTACCCATGCAGTCCTTTCTCCTGGGAATGTGCTCCCCATTGCTTACATCCACCTACAAGCCCCGATCATCCTTTAGGCCAACTCTCAGTAGCCTTCCAGCGCCCTCTCCAGATGGCCCTCAGCACCCTGAGCAGAGATAGTCCCTCCTGCCTCCTCCTATCCTGGGCACGGGTGTCTTGTGTCTGTGCATCAGTGAGTCTTATAACTAAATTAAGAATGACTCTGGGGCTGGGGCTGTGTCTCATTACTTTCTGTATCCTCTGCACCACACCTGACACGTAGCAGATATTTGTGGATTTACTTCCCGGCTCCTTAACACAAGTGAAGGTTCTGGGTTTGATGTTCTCTGTGGCTTTGTTTCAGGTCTTTCTGTCTGAGTGGAAGGAACGCAAAGTTGCTCTCTCACAGCTCACCAGTCTGGAGATGAAAGATGACTTCCTTCATGGATTGCAGATGCTGAAATCTCTGCAGAGTAAATATGTTGTCACACTGCTTGGCTACTGTGAGGATGACAACACTATTCTTACTGAATATCATCCGTTAGGGTCCTTGAGCAGCTTAGAAGAAACGCTAAACCTTTCCAAGTACCAAAATATGAACACATGGCAGCACCGGCTGCAGCTGGCCATGGACTATGTTGGCATCATCAACTTTCTGCACCACAGTCCCCTGGGCACACTGGTCATGTGTGATTCCAATGACCTGCCCAAGACACTGTCCCAGTACCTGCTAACAAGTAACATCAGCATTGTGGTAAACGACCTGGACGCCTTGCCCCTGGTGAACCGCAGCTCCGGGACATTTGTAAAGTGTGGCCACAGGGAGCTTCACGGGGATTTCGTGGCTCCAGAACAGCTGTGGCCCTATGGAGATGACATGCCTTTTCAGGACAATCTCATGCCCTCGTATGATGAGAAAATCGACATCTGGAAGATTCCAGACGTCTCCAGTTTCCTTCTGGGGCACGTTGAAGGGAGTGATATGGTCCGATTCCATTTGTTTGATATTCATAAGGCATGTAAGAGCCAGACTCCTGCAGAGAGACCCACTGCTCAGGATATTCTAGAAACCTACCAGAAGGTTTTGAATTCACTCAGAGACACTGTGATGTCTCAGACAAGAGAAATGTTGTGAAAACTAGTTCAGTCAGTGAAGGATGGGATTTAAGGAGCACATGGACCAGTGAGCTTGTTGCTTTCAGCCGCGTGATTCTTCCCTACATTGATGTGCACATGTGAGCATTCTGCCTCTCCTGACAACTGGGACGAAAGTTGTTAAGCAAGAGCAAACCAGCCTTGATTTAAGTCTGGCTTCACTTTCTGGTGGCTCCCAGCTGAAGAGTAGTGAATCTAAGCAGTATGGGAAGGAAGTAACAAAAATATAGCTGTGAAGAGGCTTCCCTTACCCTAATAACTGAATTTGTAAGTTTGTAGGAAATGTTGAGATTTTTAAATGGCATTATATGAAAGAAACATATAGCAGATCTCCAAAGAATTATTTTTCTCCTTTTTTTAGATGGTAATCAGTATACATGGTCATGGGAGTATTTCTTGTCTGTTTCAGATGGTATTGGGGAGATCATCCTTACCATTTAAATGATTGTTCTATGAAGTTCCTTTGCCATTCTCCTTCCAGCATGCTAAAGAACTATGGTAGCATGCTCTTTGAAATTTTGAATGGATAAGGAATATTTAAAACAAAAAGCATAAGGGAAATGATACGTGTTACTGCCATAGATGGTACTTGTGAAATTCCTATTTGCCTTCCAGCTGGGTTTTCTGTATCAAAAATTATTTTGAACATTTTACATCAACACTGTCACTCATTACTAGAAAGTGTCAAACCCTTCCACTCAAGTTGCACAATTAAATCCTTCAAAAAGCTCTTTCCTTAGTCATTATGACCCTCATTTGCTGGGGATGATGGATTTGGTGCATATTAATCATTGCTCATAAGGTGGTTAGAGCTGACATGGGGGAAGAAGAATCATGGGAATCACAGACCTGACTGAGCCTCACTCCAGAGTCTCTGACTCAGTAGGATCTCGGTAGGCCTGAGACTTTGCATTTCTGACTGGTTCCCAGGTGTTGCTGGTGCTGCTGGTCTGGGAACTACATTTTGGGAACCACTGTCTCTAACTGTCAGGGAGGGCACCACAGGCAGCAGGATAGACCAGTATTATCATTATTATCCCCTAGTTTACCTACCTCCTGTGGTTGATTGGGAACTATGGTTGATCAGAGAATATGCTTGCCCACACTATTTTAACTGTTACTTTAAAAAAACAAAACAGGAGTTCCCTGGTGGTGTAGTGGCTAAGGCTTCAGCGCTGTCAACGCTGTGGCCTGGGTTCGATTCCCAGCCAGGGAACTACCCACATAAAAAAACAAAACAAAACAAACAAACAAACAAACAAAAAAACCACCACCACGACCCACTAGGATGGCTATAAGCAAAAGGAAGGACAATCACAAGTGTTGACGAGGATGTGGAGAGTTGGAACCCTCATACATTGCTGGTAGGAATGTAAAATGGTGCAGCTGCTTTGGAAAACAGTGTAGCAGTTCCTCAAAAAGTTAAAAATAGGGTTACCATGATTCAGCAATTCCACTCCCAAGTGTTTACCAAAGAGAATTGAAAACATGTTCATACAAAGAACATCTCATACTCAGCATTTCCCAAATAACTCTGCTCCAAATTTGCTGCTTCTGTTTCCTACATCTGTAAATGGCACCCATCTGATTTCCCAATGCAAAAACCTGGTTTATGTATAATAAAATGCAGTCATTTTAAGTGTACATTTCAATGAGTTTTGATACATTTATATACTCATGTCACCACCCCTACAGATAAAACATAAAACATTTCTATCTCTCTTGGAATTTTCTGTGTGTCCCGTCCCACTTAATCCTTTACCCATCGCTGGCCCCAAGCAATGGCTCTGCTTTCTTTTAAGAAAGATTAGAATTTTCACCCTGAGTTTCATATAATTGGAACCATATAGTATGCTATAAACCTTTTTTGTGCCTGTCTTTTCATTCACTATAATCTGTTGGAAATCATCTTTGTTGGTGAAATTTCAGTAAATTATACCTTTTTATTGGTGAGTAGTGTTCTATTGGTATGTATGTACCACAACCTGTTTATCCAGTTGTCTGCTAATGGACATTGGGTTGTTTCTAGTTTGGGGCTATTATAGATAAAACTGCTGTTAACATTCAAATACAAGTCTTTGTGTAGACATATATTTTCATTTGTCTTGGGTAAATACCTAAGAGCATTGCTATGACTACATGTAAGTGTATGTTTAACTTCGTAAGAAACTTCTAAACTGTTTTTCCAAAGCATTTATACCATTTTATATTCCCAGTAACAATGTGTAAGAGTTCCATTTGCTTCACATATCTTAGGGAACACTTATTATACATCAGCCCGTCTAATTTTAGCTATTCTAGTGCCTGTGTAGTGGCATCTCATTGTAGTTTTAATTTTCATTTCTCCAAAGATATACGATGCTGAAAAACTTTATATATGTTTATTGGCTACTCACGTATCTTCTTTAGTAAAGAGTCCAAATTTTTTGCCCATTTTAAAATAATTTGCTTATTATTGAATTGTAAGAGTTCATTGTGTGTTGTGCAATTAAGTCTGGTACCATTTGTTTGCAAATCTTTTCACAACTAGAGGCTTGCCTTTTCATTTTCATAACAGTGTGTTTTATTTAAGTTTGTGTTTTTAAATGGTTTATATATTATTTAAGAAATCTTTTCCCAACCCAAGTTCATGAAGATTTTCTCCTATATTTTCTTCCAGAAGTTTTAGTTTTAGGTTTTACATTTAGATCCATAATACATTTCTAGTTCAGCTTTGTGTATGGTGTAAGGTAAAGGTCAGGTTAATTTTTCCTCTCATGTGGATGTCCAATTATTCCAGCATAATTTGTTGGAAAGATTACCCTTTCCAACATTAAATTGCTTTGGCAACTTGGTGAAAAGCCAGTTGTGTGAGTTTACTTTTAGGCTCTTTATCTTCTTCTATTGATCTATATTGCTATCCTTATCACTATCTTTATTACTGTAGCTTTATAGTAAATCTTGAATTCAGATATTGCAAAAACAGCATCTTTGTTCTTTTTTAAAATCATTTTTCATTTCCCTATACAGGTAAACTGTGTATAACACAGCACTTCGATAACATGGTTTCACTCTAACATGGTTCAAGAATTGGGGAAACCCTTGTATAACATGGCACCCTAGGGCATGGTTTCACTCTACATGGTTTGAGAATTAGAGAAATCTCCGAACAACACAGAGCATAATAACTTTTAAGAGCAAAAAATATCTCATTTGAAATTAGGGAAATTCCCGAACTATATGGAATGTAATGAGAGTTTTTAAGAGCAAAAGGTATCTCATTTGAAATTTTTCATTCAAGTGTGGATGTTGTATCACATTTGACTGCAGATTTTTTTTTTTTTTTTTTTTTGGTTGGTTCCCTCACCGGGAATCGAACCCAGGCTGTGGTGTTGAGAATGCCAAAGCCTAGCCACTACACCACCAGGGAACCCCTCTGACTGCAGAATTTTGAAATTAGAATTTTAAATCCATTTTGATCTTGGAATATTAAATAAAGAAAGGCCTAGACTTGACCAAACAGTTGGAACTATATTTCCTAAATGAAAATTTTTCCACTGAAAGCACAAAGTTTGAGAGAACTTCCCAAGTGCTTAACACCATATAATGAAATTTATAAATATCTCTCTGCTAAAAGCAAGCATTCTAAAATAACCGATTTTTTTGCAAAAAGTACAGAAGTCAGTATGCTGAAGAAAGTTGAGAAGATGAAGATCTTGTCAAAAAGAAAATGCTCTTGGTTAATGGTGCTTAGTAGTGATGACAAAGATGGCATTATTTAATACATATTAATATGTTTTGTTGGAAATTGCTTTAATAAAGATACTTAATTATAAAAATATAGTAATATGTTTTTTTAATTTTTTGGAACCTAACCCCCTTTTTTGTACTAGTTCTTAGTTTTGTATAACACGGCCTCGCCTAACGGCATTTAAAGGAATCTAATAACCATGTTATATGGGGATTACCTGTGCATTTTAGAATCGTTGTTAATTTCTGTGCGCGCCCACACACACATACAAATAACCTGGAATTTTGATTTAGATTACACTGAATCTATAGATCAATTTGGGGAGAACTGGCATCTTAACAGTAAGGCTTGTTGTAATCTACGAACATGGTGGATCTCTTCAACTGTTTAGATTTTTAATTCCTTTCATTAATGTTTTGTAGTTTTCAACGTTCAGGTCTTATTCCCATTTTGTTAAATAAATTTAGCTATTTAAAAAATTTTGTTGTAAAGCTATTTTTGAAAAGTCAGGTTCCGATTTTGTTGATATCTAGGATATGAAAATACAATGGATTTTTATATAATGATTTTGAATTCTGTGACTTTGCTATAAATTCATTTATAAATTCTAGTAGTTTTGGGCGGTGGGGGGAGAGTCCTTAAGATTTTCCACACATATACTTATGCCATGTTTGAATAAAGCCAGTTTGTATGCTTTTTATTGCTTTGTGGTAGTGACTAGGACCTCCAGGACAATGCTGAGTAGAAGTGGGGAGGGCATTTTTATATCTGTCCTCTTATATGTAAGATAGTTCCTCTGGACATACAGCTAAGAGTGCAACTGCGCGGTCATCGTGCCTGCGCGTCTTTATCAGAGACTGGCAAAGAGTGCTTTTAAAGTCGTGATACATTAATGGCGTTTAAGCCTCATCTCTTCCACTGAAGTAAACGCCTTGGGACTGGGACTTTGCCTGTCGTACCATGGCATTTCCAAAACAGTAGACAGAGAACACTAAAACCCATTTGGGGTGAATGGCTGGACGCAGGAATTTAGCAGAATGTCGCTCAGGGGAGTAGTCACAGACGGGAGCAGTGGATTGTGGCCTGCGGGAGGCCTCTCTTCTGGAGGTTCCCCCACCCCCTCCCCCAGCATGAAAAGCATTGCACTAGGGGAAGAGGACCTTGGCAGTTACTAACCGTCTGTGAGTGTAGGGCCGGGAATGGCCCAGCCCCTCGGATCCTCCCGCGCGAGCCGGCACCGCCCTGGGCTATTGCATTCCCCACCCCCCCGCCCCCCTCGGTGGATGACTCAGGCGGCGGTGACGGTATTCGAGAGGGAGGTGATGACGGGCGCGCGGACGTGCGCCGCGGAGAAGCGCAGAGCTCGTGAGCGCGGCGGCGGCGGCGGCGGCGGCGGCGGCGGACTGGCCGCTAATGCGGCGCCGGGGCGGGAGGTGCGGCCCGTGGAGGTGGCAGACGGCATGAGCGGAGCGCGGGGCGCGGGCCCCGGCTTGGCGCTCGCTGCGCTGCTGCTGGCCACGTCGGTACTGAGCGCCGCACTGCTGGGCCCGGGCGGCTACCCGGAGCGCGGCGCCGAGGTCGAGCCGCCGCGAGGTGAGTGCGCGCCGCGGTCCCCGCGCCGCCTCCGGCTACCGGGCCCGCGGGCGCGCGACTGTCTCCTCCCCGGGGATCACAAGACGCCTCCTCCCGGCTCGGGACGCTGGGCAGACTAGCGCTCCGGAAAGAAATTTTTTGAAACTAGAGTTTTTGTGTCCAGTACGCGGTTGTAAGCACCCAGGGCTAAGAATCTTGTGCGATAGTAGGTTTGGCTACTGTCGCAGGCACCGTGTGTGAAAACACCACACAATGGGGGTGATGGCAGTATCCAGCGGCACCCATCTAAAGGGGAAAATACGGGGCAATCCGGGCGGGATTTGAGGCGCCGGTCCCGCGCAGAGCTGCGGGTTCTCAGCCTGCCCCGAGCCTGCGGAGCATCCTGCGTCTTCAGGCGACTTTTGTCTTAATTAGTCAAGTGCCTTTCATCTGGAGACCTGGTCCCCTCACACGCAAGGCTAGATAACAGGCGGAGTGGCCAAGAGCAGTGTAAGCGACACGCATTCCTCATCTAGTCCATTGTATGGCGGGACTTCCGCACAAATGAAGTCCCTTCCCTAGAGCTCAGAGGACTTGGCGGGTGGAACGCTGCGGGACGTGAAAGCTGGAGCGAGGGCGCCGCCCTGCCCCTTGGCTGGAGTTGCGGGGCGCCCTAGTGCGTCATCTCCGGTAAGGAGCCGGACCCCGAAAGGCCTTGTTCGGCGAGTGAACGGCCGACGTGGAATTAAACTCAGCAGGAGGCGGCACCGTGAGGGCTGTGATTGCAGGAGCTGGTCGTTAAAACTCGAATTCTGATCTCCAGTGAACCTCCTCCCAGCCTTCCTAGGTGACTTTTACTTCCGAGGTGATGAGAGGAACAAGTTCGTGGTCTGCCGGCACCCCGCTGTTCACTCAGAGCCACAAAGCAAGGTTCCCGGCCTCCAGGGGCCAGGCGCGGGTATTTTGCCGATGAAGAGGTGTGATTCTAATGTGTGGCCTGGAAGAGAGGCATTCAGCTCATGTAGTGTTTACCTAACTTGCCTGGACTCCGAACTCACCAGGGTAAATGGTGAAAAACACACATTCTAGGGCCTCCCTTTAGACCTCTGGAACGAGGATCCCACGGCCCTAGAAGATCCTAGGCCCAAGGCCCTCCTGGGGATGCTTTGGTCATACACTGTGGTATGAGTCAAGTGTAGCAAACCCTGTTCGGTCAGCAGTTGGGGATGTTCAGACTATCACCTGGGAAAGTGAGACCTGTCTTCCTCCTCTTATCTTTTCTGTTTTCAAAACACGAGGGTTTTGGTATTAGTGTGTAGTTTAAACTGCCTTTCCTCCCCAATCAGAATCTTGTAGGGCGGCTACATAATGAATTTTGAAAAAGCATCTTAGCTGATTATGTTTGTATGCTCCCTCTCCCGCCCCAGATTTCAGTCCCATCCATTCCCCTCCTTTTGGATGAAACAACCCAAGATGTTACATAATATGCCCAGTCATAACTTGTCAGAGGCAGATCCCATACAATACTCTTTGTATTTTAGCACCAATTCATAACGATAATTATTTTATGAAAAAAAACAAACAAACAGTAGTTTGCAAGTAGTAATTCTCTGTAGTGATTGAGAACATAGTATTAAGTGACCCACCCCAAAACCTTCACCAAGCTATGTTGAGAGGACAGACTTTCAGTGCCACCTGGAGTCCAGGTTTGGGCTGGACAACTTACTACTAAGAACTCCATCCTCATATGATTTGAGGCCTCAAGTTTACTTCAAAAACAAACAAACAAACAAACAAAGTAGAATATGTCTTTTTAAATATGCCCAGCAAAGACAGTCCTGACCAGAGAGCTAGAACCAGAAATTAAATATTAGGAAATAAAATGGGAGTCTAATATACAAGGAACACCATTACCCCAGGACTATTGAAAGGTGATTTTATTTGGATTATTTCCTCACCAAGACATTGTAGACAGGAAGAAAAGGAAGTTCTTCTTTTGTAAATAATGCTCCTTGAGTGTTACCATGGTATTTCTGAAATCAGCTGTGTTGGAAAGTGGCAGCTTTTTCTTGAAACAGCGTGAGGTTCAATTTCAATGTCATATTGTATGTCTCTGAAATTGCTTCCTTTGTGTGTGTGTGTGTGTGTGTGTGTGTGTGTTTAATACAGACTCATTGGTTTTAAAAATATGTTGAAACAATACAAACGAGTACAAAGATGTCAAAATCCCTTGACTTTGCCCTCACAATATGTCTAGCTATTGTCTTCAACCTTGGCTGCATATTACAGTTACTTGGGGAGTTTTTGTTGTTTAGGGGAGGAAATTTTTAAAATCATGCTAGTTGGGCACAGATTCTGGTTTAACTGGTCTGTGGCAGGGCCAGGACTGTAATATTTTTTTGCTTTGTTTTGTTTTATCCCCAAAGAAATCTTTCATATTACAAAATAAAAGAGGTTAGATTATTACATCCCTAGTTGTGTTATTAAATAGTTTCTCTTTTTTTTCCTTTGCCTAGAAACTAGAGGGTAAATTAATTTCTCTTTCATATAATAGATATAAATGGCCTGGCTGGTCTCAATGAAATACTTTGCATTAACTTTAGCCAATAATCGCTCACTTTATTTTTCTCCAAATTTGGCAAACTTAGAATGTGAATGTCTTGGTGGACACAAACTTAGAATGTGAATGTCTTGGTGGACTCCTAAGAGCATCTAATAAAGTGGGGAGCTGTAAGCCAAGGGAACATACAGCAGTGGCTCTTTTTCCCCTTAAGACTGAGATTTATCTTCTCACCTTACCTGCCTCCAATCTACCTTGGAAACTAGGAGATTTGGGGCTCCAAACGTAAATGATATAAAGTAGAGCTTCTCAGACTTTTAACAGCAGAGTACTGTTCTCCCAAGGATCCTGCTGCCCTCTGTGTCCTAACCCAGTAGGTTTGGGGTTCTATAGATCTCATGCTGCCCATGCCACTGTCAGAGCTGTGTAACTCAGTCGAAGAAAGCTTGGACTTTGGAATCACATAAATTGGGTTCAAAACAGTGATTTCACAGAAAAACCCTGTGGCATAAGTAATTATCTAATCCTTATGAGCCTTAATTTCTTCATCTATAAAATGGAGAATATACCTTGTTCATGAGGTTCTCACATTATCAAATGGAAGATATGTAGAAACTACTAAATTCAGTGCCTATCTTATCTTAGCACTTGATGAATGTAAGATCCCTACATGGTCCTTTTACACACTGGATGTAATGGTGTAGATCGAGTCCTTGTTTGTAGTAGAGGCACCTGTGCAAAAGGGAATCTGTGTGTGCATTTGTGCACGTGCATGCATATCCATGTGTACACAAAGTAAGAGATCAGACAATCCAGAGTGCAGGCATTTGAGAAGCACTCCTGTGAAACCACTTTTCACACAGGTATACTTTGTCTCCAATACATGTTTCAGGTGCCTTTGTTTTTAACTTTTTTCCCTAATTGTTATTAGACTTAGACAAAAAAAGGCATGTAGAGCTGAAGATGGACCAGGCTTTGCTGCTCATCCACAATGAACTACTTGGGACTAACTTGACTGTCTACTGGAATTTTGAATGCTGTTATCATGTAGGTACATTGTTCACGCTCACAATTTTGTTTACTTTGGAGCTACTTTGACATGATCCTTGATGTTCTCAGACCTGAAGCCTTTCACATGTTAACTTCAGTTTTATAGGTAAGGAAACCAGCAGGCTATATAACCAGAAGAAATATAATCAGGGAGAATTCCTAGCAATGAGCCACATTGGTTTCTTATCTTTTCCACTTCTATTCTTTTAAAAAAACCCACTTCTCAGTGAAAGCAGAATTGGCTGTGTTTTATTCTACTCCTCTGCCTAATACATAACCCTCTTGCTGGGTCAGAAAGGAGTGAGACACCTGTATATTCTTCAAGAGCAAGAGTGGTGAGGATAGTGGGGAGGCTTACGTTGAGGCAGTGGCATTTATTCCAAGGATCTGCCTCTGATGATAAAAAAGTTATTTTATCTGAAGTTCTACCCCTATTCTAGGCCTTGTTACATTTTGGGGACAAGGCTTTTCTTCTATGTAGAATAAAATATTTTTTATTTCCAAATAAGATTGAGAGCCTGAATGTTCTACCTTCAGAGAAGGAATTTGATGTATAGTATATCCCAAGTATGAGTACCCCCTGAAAAGATGATGGAGCAATACCCAAGACTTCCTCTATTTAGTTAAACCCATTGGAAGTTTTGTAAAATAGTGAAACAAAGAAAATCTGTGCCATTTGCAACAAAATGGATGAACCTGGAGATCATCATGCTAAGTGAAATAAGCCAGACAGAAAAAACAAAGAACTGCATGATTTCACTCATATGCGGAATATAAAACTGAAAGCAAAGAAAAAAAGAAATGAACAAACAAATAACCCATGGACACAATCGATAGTTTAATGTTTATTTGGGGACGAGTGGGTTAG
>PVJL010013614.1:6728-31577 GCA_004026885.1 Lyroderma lyra
AAAAAATACTCATCCTCATTAGCTATCAGGGAAATGCAAATCAAAACCACAATGAGATACCACCTCACACCTGTGAGAATGGCTATTATCAACAAGACAAGGAATAACAAGTGCTGGAGAGGATGTGGAGAAAAAGGAACTCTGGTACACTGCTGGTGGGAGTGCAAACTGGTACAACCACTGTGGAAGGCAGTGTGGATAATCCTCAGAAAATTGGGAATGGAGTTACCATGTGACCCAGCAATCCCCCTTCTGGGGATCTACCCAAAAAACTTGAAAATCTTTGTCCACAAAAACTTATGTACCCCAACGTTCATTGCAGCACTGTTCACAGTGGCCAAAACATGGAAACAACCAAAGGTCCCTGCGACAGATGACTGGATAAAGAAGCTGTGGTACATATACTCAATGGAATATTACTCAGCTGTAAGAAAAGATGAAATATTGCCCTTTGCAACAAAATGGATGGACCTGGAGATCATCATGCTTAGTGAAATATGCGAGACAGAAAAAACAAAGAACTGCATGACATCACTTATATGCGGAATATAAAAACTGTAAGCAACGAAGAAAAAAGAAATGAACAAACAAATAACCCATGGACATAATCAATAGTTTAATGTTATTTGGGGATGAGGGGGATAGGAAGGAGAGATAGGGGAGGGAGTGGGAGAGGAGAGAGGAGAAGCTAGATATAGGGTGATGGAAAGAGAAGTCACAATAGATGGTGAAATTATACAAGTTGACAATGCACTGTAGAATTGTATGCCTAAAACCTATGTAATTCTTGCTAACAGTTGTCACCCC
Organism: Lyroderma lyra; assembly: GCA_004026885.1. Classification (NCBI taxonomy): domain Eukaryota; kingdom Metazoa; phylum Chordata; class Mammalia; order Chiroptera; family Megadermatidae; genus Lyroderma; species Lyroderma lyra. The sequence continues at coordinate 7,536 of PVJL010013614.1, forward strand.
AAAAAGTCTATCAATAAAAATGAATTTTAAAAAAAAAGGAAATATTGTCTGATGTACTTTCATATACTACAAATTACTGGCCTGAAAGCTCCCACCCATGGATTCAATGGAAGGTACACAGGGGCAGTAACAGGTGGTGGACACCACCAAGGGTCATTGTAGTTAGTCAGGCTTTGTTAGGAGAGAAATGGATTCTGAAATTTCTTTTTTTTTTTTTTTTTTTTTTTGCTTTTTGGTATGTGGTTAGCTCCCTGACTGGGAATTGAACCCAGGCTGCAGCTCTGACAGCGCCAACACCGAAGCCCTAAGCCACTACACCACCAGGGAACTCCCCTGAAATTTCTTAACATTCAAACACAGCTTGGAAGTCTGAACAGCTCTGCATGGCAAGGAAAGGACCAAGAACTTAGTACCTGTCTGTGGGAGGAGTGGTGGGGGTCAAGTTGAGAGCCAGAAGCACCACCACGGGAGGGATACTGCTTCGGAAAGGATGCTACACAGGAAAAAGCTGCTCAGTGGTGATGGATCAGGATGCGGTAAGGGTCAGGGGTTGTGTAGCGTCACATGAAACTGCGGATAGGCTATGGCATAGGAGGACCACCAGTCCCTGGCTGAACCCAAAGAATAAGCTAGAAAAGACTAAGACACTCTCTGGATTGCTCTCTCCTCCCTACCAGAGTGGAGGCTCACAAGGATGCCTGAAACATTCTTCAACAAAAAAATTAAAAGGTACTTTTCCCTTTTCCTTCTAATCTGAGTTGCATAAATTTGTGACTCTCAAATATACAAGGTCTGACATTTAAGTTTCCAAACCTGCTACCGTGTGCTTACACTGGCAGCACTGTACAAATAGCTCCGTACGTTTCATAACCTTGGTATATCTGTGTCTCACAGCTGTGTTTGTGTTGACAAGTGGCAATTTTGCTGAGTGGTGTTCATTATTGTTGGATGTTTTCTTTGTGTGCCATCACAAGAAATGTTGGAGCCTGAATTAGAGCAACAGATAAACACAAAATTTCTTGTTAAACTTGGCAAGAGTGGAAGTAAAATCAGGGGCATGTTAGTCTAAGTTAATGGGGATAATGCCATGAAGAAAACAGCAGTGTACAAAAGGGTTAAACATTTTTCTGAGAGGAGAGAAACATCACTGACGAAGAGGTCAGGGTGGCCAGTAATGAGCAGAATTGACAAAAACATTACAAAAATGAACAAAAGCAAGGAGAGTCGAAGTTTGCCAAGACCTTTTGGAGAAGCAAGACAATGTTTTGGGCCATGTTATCACTGGTGATGAAACATGAGTGTACCAATATGACTCTGATATAAAGTGTTGAAGTGCACAATGGAAGTCAGGCAATTCTCCATGACCAGAAAAGTTCTGTCAGTCCAAATCAAGAGGTAAAACAATGTTGTTAACCTTTTGTGATATCAGAGGAATTGTTCATTATGAATTCATACCACCTGGACAAACAGCCAACCAAGTTTACTATTTGGAAGTGCTGAAAAGGCTGCACTGAAAAGGTTAGACAAAAACAATCTGAACTTTTCGCCAATAACTCATGGCTCTTGTATCACAACAATGCACCAGCTCGCACGGCTCTGTCTTTGAGGAAGTTTTTAGCCAGTACACAAATAACTGTGTTGTGACACCCTCTCTGCTCACCTGATCTGGCCCCCAGTAACTTTTCTCTTTACCCAAAGATGAAGGAAATATTGAAAGGAAAACATTTTTATGATATTCAGGACATCAAGGGTAATATGATGTCAGCTCTAATGGCCATTCCAGAAAAAGAGTTCCAAAATTGCATTGAAGGGTGGAGACTACATGCTGATATCAGTGCATAGCTTCCCAAAGGGAATGCTTGGAAGGTGACCATAGTGATATTTAGTTATAAGGTATGTAGCACTTTTTCTAGGATGAGTTCATGAAATTATTTGTCTGATCTCATATACTTCATTAATGTTTTATAAAATTGTAATTATGATATACCTTTTTATTACTGATTTTATTTCACTTACTAGACTTTAACTATTTCACTACAATATTAAATTTAAAAAAATTATCTTAAGGGCTATCTGGTATGCTATATGTGGATTTTCCTCATTTCAGCTAAGTGAAAATTAGTGAGGCAAAACTGTAAACAACACAGTTTCTGAAATAAAAGTTATGAATGATCAATAAACATATGACATTTTTCAATCTCACAAGTAGTTAAAGAAATGTAAATGAAAAGAACAAGTAGATGCTTTTTTTGTCTGCTGAGCAAGTTGGCAAAAATCTTTAAATACAATAATACTTTATGTTGGCCAGGGTTCAGGAAAGTGAGCAGTCAAACCAATGCTGGCCAAGGGTATAAATTAGGATGACTTTTCTCTGGGCCATTTGTCAATATGTTCCCAAAACCTTTAAAAGACCATTTGTGTGTAGCAGTACTGGCGAACCCCTGAGTATGTGCTCAACAAGAAACATGTCCAGATTTACCCCTTGAATAGTTAAGAGCTGATTTACATATCACATACATCAAATTCTTATGTCTCTGAATCACAGATGTTAGGATCCACCATCTGCCAATTACTAAATACTGATGGAGGATAAAGATTAAGGGGCTGTGTGATGGCTCTTGCAGCATTCCTTTCATCATCACCAGCAGGCAGAGATGACACTGAGATGCTTGCAGAACTCAAGAGGTTCCCGAGAATAGGGACAAGCCCATGAGGTCTGACCCCACAGCTTCAATGTGAAGACTTGAGAGCCCCTTGCACTCATTGTCACCCGGTGACCCGTGCAATAAACACTGCACACTCTCCCACTAGATGTGACCTACACAACAGTCTTTCCTGGATAACAGGCTTACCCGGTTCAGACAGGAAAGATCTACTACAGAAGTGTCTGAAGGCCAGATGGTGCAGAAAACACAGATATACTTGTTGGAACTCATTTTAATGTTATTCCCTAAACCTAAGCCATATGGTAGTGACTTCCCTGGCTGGCTGGCTAGCTGGCTGGTATAAGAAACTGGGCATTTGAGACTCATAAACAAGTTGCCAAATGCAGGAGAGAAGAATGGAGAGGGCTTGATTCTGGTCCACTTGGATCATGAAAATAAATGTCATGAAAAAAGAAAATATCTGTGTGATTTTTTTGCAAAACAGAACGTTTCTGTTTTAAAACTGAAGTGTCATTTTTAATGCTGGAACAGCTTGTTCTTCTAAAGATTTGGTTCTTAAAACTAGGTAAAAATTTTTGTCTTTTAAAAACCATAATACATCTTTTCAAACCTCAGAGACTGAGAGTAGGTACACGGTGGCTTTTAGAGGAAGAATTAACATGGAGGGCACATTCTCTGGTTAAAAATTCCCATTTAGTAAAAGCCAGTCAGCTGGTGGAAGTCTCCAGAACAGTAATATAAAGGATGAATTAACACTAAATGAAAATACAGATGCATTTACCCAGAGGTTCTGACATTTTATGATTGCCTCACATTGTTTTTATAAGCACTCAGGGCAGGATAAATTCAGTCTTCTGCTCTGGAAGTAGTTCACCATACTTAACATTTCAATGTGCATTTATCTTAAAGCCTTAAGCCCAGTAAAAACTTGCGTTCTTACTGGCTCATGCAATAGAGCACACTAGTTAATTTTACTTTACAAAGCTTTACTAAGTTGAGCTGTATAAGGCCAAAGTAACTAAAAATCCATTAAAATCTATCTTTATACCCTAAAGAGCTAGTTACCATCAACTGAGAAAAAACAGATCGTTATGTAATTAATTAATTATGATCTTAAAAGTGCACAGTGATTAAAATGAGAAAGTGGATTTCAAAGGCTACATTTATAAGGAGGAAAAAAAAGAACATAGACTACTCCGATTCAGTCCAACATTTACTGAGTTCATATAATATGGAAAGCAACGGATACAGTGCTGTGAAGAATTTAAAAATGAACAAAATATATTATTATGGAAACTCAAAGAACACCATGATATTTCAAGCAATCAAACATTACATGTCACTTGCAATAAATACTCAGGAAGGGAAAAGTCATTATCAAGTTGTAAAATTGATAATTTCAGTGAAGATTTTCCAAGTTTTCAAGAAAACTAAGGGCAGTTTTCATTTTTATTTTCTTTTTTTTCTTTAAGAATTTAAGTTTAATATATAATGTACAGAAGACAGATTTAGATACCAGATAGTTTCAAACATTTTTTAAACACACTATTCACATACTAAAGAAAATTATATAGCATAATTTTCATTTTGTATCCTTTTAGCATGCTAATTTTTTTTAAGGGCAGCTTTCAAACATCCCATTATAAGCCTGTTGCAAAAGAGTTCCCTTCCCCACACCCAGCATGAGACAACTGAAAGGCTCATAATTACTTAAAAATGAGAGAGAAACCACAGCAGCTTTTTTGCTTTGTTTTTGGTGTTTTAGGTGTGTCTGCATGTTTTAAGTTCTCAGCTATCCAGATATGCTGGGTGTGCCAGAAAGTAATAGAGACTGGCTTTGTCCCCAAGAACACACAATTTGGATTTCTTGGAAGGTAAGCATGAAACAAGTTTTAGACTCTCTTTGTTGTAGTCTCTAAGGGAATAGAGAAAAAAATATAGATTTTTAAGCCAATTTAGCCAGCTCCACTAATGCCTCCTCTTCCTGTTCACAAACCAACAGAAGGTGACAAAAACACCTTTCTAATCCCTTCCTCTTTCCCATTTTGGCTCCTTCCAATGACACCTATACCTCCTGTTAACTCACAGCCAGACTAGGAAAGTGCCTGTCACTTTCTCTCTGCCTAAAATAGCCACAACAGCAGAAGCAGCCAGACACAGCAGCTTCCTTGGCTTTACTGAAGTTTTCTGTACCAACAATCAGGCACCTATTTGTATGACCCCTGTAGTATAAATAATTTCTGCAAAAATTAAAACAGAGGTTTTTTTTTTTGGTTTTTTTTTTCCTAAACTTCGATGTAATCAAATTAGCAATAAGTGGCTGATAATATGGGTGCTAGCTGCTTATTCACCAGGTTGTCAGGTTTTAAGATTCTGTGAGCTTAAGTAGGGGGGTGTGGGTCACTTATGAAAATTAAGTAAGAAGCCCAAAACTAAATAGCAAATAGGTTTATCTCCTGGAAAAAGATGACCTCATAAACATGACTATTTTCTCCTATGATTTCAAAAAGCACATCTGGTTTATAAAATAACAGAATTATGAATATTAATACTTCCTAAGCTTCTCAAGCAAGTAAAATCCATACTAGTGAGAAATAAGTGTTACAGACATGTATTAAAGAAAATCAGCTTTTCCAAATACAGAACGCTCAGATGTACACGTATTTTGCCCCACTCTGAGGCAAGTTTCCCAGCCTCAATGTGCCTGACATTCTAGGCCAGCTCACAGGACAGGGACTGCCCTGTGTGTTGTAGGATGTTTAGTTTAGCAGCATCCCTGGTCTCTCACCCACTGGATACCCACTAGCAAACATCTCCAAACCTTCTCCAATGCCCCCGGCTGATGACCACTGATGAGAATGATTCCTTATAGCTGACCCCTCTCCTGGCACAGGAGCAGCTCCCAGCAAGGGTGCTGCCTTAGGAGTCTCAGCACAGCAAGTGTCAACATCATTCTTGATCTTTTCAAGCAGTTGACTGGCCCTTTCCTCCCCCTCTGAAGCAATTTCTCCCATTCTCACGCAGGTTCCTTCCAGAAAGCATGACAGCCCTTACAAACAATTTCAGGGCTGGACAGAAACTCGAGTTGAGTGTTCAAAAAGGAAGTTAAGAGACTAAACTAGCTCTTGGCATGCAGATGGACTTTCTTCCCTTTGCTGTATGTTGTTTTGAAGCCATTGATTCCCACGACCATCTGCCAAGTATGGCAGCAAAACAAGGGCTCCCAGAGACCCAACTCATGCAAACCATTTGACCTCATGCAAACCATTTGACCTCCCTGATCCTTGGGGCCCAGCTGAACCAGCTGATCTTACAGAATGTTTCCACTTCTCCAATCTCCAAATTTTGTGAGCCCTATCGAAGGTCATAGCTATTTTTCCACATAAAAGGGGTACATAAGACACACACATAGTTCTATAGAAATGTTGACACTAGTCATAGTCATGTTTTGCCATTTTCACAATAAAATGTATCAGAAAAATCAACTGGGTTTGAGTCCTGGCAATACCAAAAACTCTGTGTGATGCCAGGCACCCATGCCTTTAAAGGGGAAATAGATTATGCTACCCCAAAATACACCACTCCAGTAAAGATTATTTTGAGCTGAAGGCAACTGAGTAGAAGCATATACAAGGAAAGTTCTCTGCCCTTCCTGTATTTGGACAAAGACACAACATAAATTTACAGAGGTGTCCCCCGTCTCCTCTCCACCAGGAAGGGCAAAAGACTGATCCCCTGAGATAACTTTTGGCCCTTTCTACCTGGAGATAGCACCAGAGAAATGTATAAAAAACTGTACCAACTAGGCTTTCTCTCCTTCCTTAGAACACAAACTGTTTTCCTTTGTCCTGTCATTTTTCCACAAATATTTTTTGTTATTGTTGAAGGTGCTATATAAACCAGTATGCTAAGCCACCTCTATGAATTACTCATTTTTCCCTAGGGACCTCCCACATGTATGTGAGTGTACATGTCAATACACTTGTTTTTCTCCTGTATACCCGTCTTATCACCGGTGTCTCAGCCAAGAACACAAAAGGATAGAAGAAAAATTATTTTTCCTTCTTTATATCTTCATATGTAAAATTGGAAGTGGATAGGTATACGTTAGACAAAATAATGACTATGATTCTTTCTAGTGCTTTCAACCTGGAATCCACATATATTCAGTCCAGGCCCAAGAAGCTGCCTACAAAGCTGTTTTAATACATTTGTCTACTAATAAAGGCTATCTAATACAGTAGCTCTAGCCACATGTAGCCACTGAGCACATGAAATGTGGCCAGTCTCAATTGAGATGTATGCAGTAAATATAAAATGCATATTGAATTCCGAATACTTAATATAAAAAAGAATGTAAGCTCTTGAGCCATTTTCCTTCTTGGGCCCACTCCTACCTCTTTGGAGGGTACTTTACCTTTTAATAAACTATCTCTTTGTTTCACCTTATTTTCCTTTTAATAAACTGCTTCTTGGTCTCACCTCTAAAAAAAAAAAGAATAACATATCTCATTATAATTTTGAAATACTGATCATACATCAAAATTATAATATTTGAATAGAGTTAAAATATATTAAAATTATTTTTACCTATTTCTTATTACTTTTAATGTGGCTAAAAGAAAAAAAATTTAATTATATATGTGGTTTGCATTATATTTCTATGGGACCATGCTAATCTAAAACTCACCAAATGCTGTGCTCAGTTCCAACTCAGTAAAACTTTAAAGTAAAATTTTATTTAATGGTGGAAAACAGGTCTTTCACATCCTGTATACAGTTTGAGTCGGAATCACAGAAAACTGTCACTCTAAGATAGATGTCAGTTAGTCTTGTACCCACAATACCTTTCTAGAACCTGATCTCATCTGATTCTTCCTGTGGAGTATGTCTGCCAGACATTTTCACCCTCTAGGTCTGATTTTCAGATATGCCCAGAGAGAGCAGAGGGCTAAAAGACAGCCACAATTAAGAATGTGCACTTAGAAATCAATTGGCCAGTTTCAATTCTAGCTCCACATTATTATCCATCTGAACTTCAATGAGATATTTACCCTCTCTGTGCCTCTCGTACCTACTGTAAAATGATGAACATGATGGGGCATAACTCATGGGCTTCTTGGTGAAGATGAGTAAGTATTCAGCCCACAGCCTGGTACGTGGTGAGCACTCCAGATGTGATGGCTAAAAACATTTATCAATCTCCTTCCACAGGGAAGTTAAGCTGCTTGCTCTAAAAGCACACAAATCCAAAGAAGTAGCACCTGAAACCTACAAGAAAAAGGTACATTTTTATAATACCCTCTGTCTGGGTTCAACTTGGTCAATTAAAGGGTAAAAGGGCAAAACTTTTTGTTTCATTTTGTTTTGGTTTTTTATTGTTAAATTTATTGGAGTGACACAGGTTAGTAAAATTTACCTAAGTTTCAGGTGTACAATTCTACAATACATCATCTATGTGTTGTATTATGTGTTTGTCAACCAGAGTCAGTTCTCTTTCCATTACCATATATTTGAGACCCTGTCCCTTCACTCCTACCTGCCTCCCCCTATACCCTCAGATAACCACTAACGATTAAACTATTAATTCTGTCCATGAGTTTTTGTTTCTCTGTTGCTTTCAGCTTTGTGTTCCACATATGAGTGAAATCATATGGTTCCTGGTTTTTTTGTGACTGGCTTATTTTGCTTTTCATGATGGTCTCAAGGTCCATCCATGTTGTCATAAATGGCTCTATTTCATCTTTTCTTATGGCCTAGTAATATTCCATTGTTGATATGTACCACAACTTGTTTATCCAGTCATCTATCAAAGGATACTTTGGCTATCTCCATGCCTTGGCCACCGGCAATAGTGCTGCAAATAACACTGGACTACATATATCTTTGCAGACTAAGGTTTTCAAGTTATTTGGGAAGATACCCGGAAGAGGGATTGCCAGGTCATATAGCAATCCTATTCTTAGTTTTATGAGGAACTTCCATACTGTCCTCCATAGTAGTTGTACCAGTTTGCATTCCCACCAACAGTGTATGAGGGTTCATTCTCCACACCCTCTCCAATATTTGTTATTCCTTGTATTGTTCATTATAGCCATTCTAACAGGTGTGAGGTGGTATCACATTGTGGTTTTGATTTGCATTTCCCTAATAGGTAGTGAAGTTGAGCATTTTTTCATATATCAATTGGCCATTTGTATATCTTACTGAGAGAAGTGTCTATTCAGGTCCTCTGCCCAATTTTTAATTGGATTGTTTTTTATTGTTGTTGAGTTCAACAAGTACTTTATATATTTTAGGTATTAGCCCCTGATCAGAGTCATTGTTTGCAAATATTTTCTCTCATTCGGTTGGTTATCTCTGCTTTGTTGATGGTTTCTTTTGCTGTGCAAAAGCTTTTGAATTTGATATAGTCCCATTCATTTATTTTTGCTTTTACTTCCCTTGCTTTGAGGTTAGGTTCATGAAGTCCTCCCTAAACCCAAGGTCTATAAGTTTAGTACCAATGTTTTCTTGTATACAGTTTATTGTTTCAGTTCTTATGTGAGGTCTTTAATCCACTTTGAGTTAATTTTGGTATTTGGTGGCAATTCACAGTGCAGATTCATTCTTTTACATGTGGTTTTCCAACCTTCCCAGCACCATTTGCTGCACAGGCTTTCTTTTCCTCATTGTGTACTTTTCACTCCTTTGTCAAAAATTATCTGTCCATATATTTGTGGGTTCATTTCTGGGTTTTCGATTCTGTTCAATCAGTTTGTGTGTCTGTTTTTCTGCCAAAACCAAGCTGTCTTGATTATTAATGCTTTGTAGTATAGATTGAAATCAGGGAGTGTGATGCCTTCAGCCTTATTCTTTTTATGTAGGATTGCTTTGGTGATTCAGGGTCTTTTGTGCTTCCACATGATTCTCGTGATGCTTTTATTTCTTGAAAGAATGTCTGTGGGATTTTGATGGGAATTGCATTAAATCTGTATATTGCTTTGGGTGATATGGCCATTTTAATTATGTTGATTCTTCCAATCCATGAACATGGAATGTCTTTCCATTTGTTTGTGTCCTCATCAATTTCTTTCAGGAGTGCTTCACAGTTTTCAGTATATAAGTCCTTCATGTTCTTTGTTAAGTTTATTCCTAGTTATTTTATTCTTTTTGTTGCAATCACAAAAGGTATTGTTTGTCTCATTTCTTTTTCTTAAGTTTTGTTGTTGGTATACAGAAATGCAATTGATTTTTGTAATTGATTTTATATCCTGCAACTTTACTGTATTTGTTTATTATTTCTAGTAGTTTTTTGGTGGAGTCTTTAGATTTTTCTATATAAAGGATCATGTCATCTGCGAATAGTGACAGTTTAACTTCTTCTTTCCCAATCTGAGTGCCTCTTATTCCTTTCTCTTGTCTGATTGCTCTGGCTAGAACTTCCAGTACTATATTGAATAGCAGTGGCAACAGGGGATATCCATCCCTCTCTTGTTACTGATTTTAGGAGAATAGGCTTTAGTTTTTCCCCATTCAGTATGATATTAGCTGAGGGTTGGTCATATATGGGCTTTATTATGTTGAGGTACTTTCCCTTCTATATATATTTTATTAAGTGATTTGATCATAAATGGATGTTGTATTTGTCAAATGCTTTTTCTGCATCAATTGATACATGGTTTTTATCTTTTAGTTTATGTAATGTATGACAATGATTGATTTGCATATATTGAATCATCTTTGTGTTCATGGGATGAATCCCACTTGATCATGGTGTATAATCTTTTCAATGCATTATATTCTATTTGCTAGTATTTTGTTTAGGATTTTTGCATCTGTGTTCATCAGAGATATTGGTCTATAGATTTCTCTTTTGTGTGTTATCCTTACCAGGCTTTGGTATTAGGGTTATGTTAGCCTCATGGAATGAACTGGGAAGTATTGCCTCTTCTTCAAATTTTTGGAAGAGTTTGAGGAGGATAATAGGCATCTGTTCCTCTTTGAATGCTTGATAAAACTCATTGGTGAACCTGGTCCTGGGCTTTTGCCTTTGGGAAGGTTTTGGATGACTGTTCTAATTTCCTTACTGTTGACTGGTCTATTTAGATTGTCCAGTTCTTCTTGGTTCAGTCTAGGTAGACTATATGTTTCTAGAAACTTGTCCATTTCTTCAGGGTTGTTAAATTTAGTGGCATATAGGTCTTCATAATATTTTCACATGATCTTTTGTATTTCTGTGGTATAAGTGATAATTTCTCCCCTTTCATTTCTAATTTTGGTTATTTGTATCTTTTTGCTTTGTCCCTTGGTGAGCCTAGCCAGGAGTTTGTCAATTTTACTGATTTTTTCAAAGAACCAGCTCTTTGTTGTATTACTTTTCTTTATCCATTTTCTGTTCTCTCTTTCATTTAGTTCTGCTCTAATTTTTATTATTTCCTTCCTTCCTTCTGACTTTGGGGTATTTTTGTTGTTCTTCTATTTCTAGTTTTTCAAGGTGAGATTTTAAGTTGTTTACTTTTGCTTTTTCTTATTTATTGATAGGACTGTGATGATATAAACATACCTCTTATTACTGCTTTCACTGTGTCCCAATAATTTTGATACATTGTAATTTCATTGTCATTAGTTTCTATGTATTTTTAATCTCTTCTATTTCTTTTTTAATCCAGTCATTTTTAAATAACATGTTTAATCTCCATGTATATGTGGTTTTTTCCTGCTTTCTTTGTGCAGTTGATCTCCAATTTCATGGCTTTGTGGTCTGAGAATATGCTTTGTATAAATCCAGTCTTCTTGAATTTGCTAAGGCTACTTTTGTGTCCTAGCATATGGCCTATTTTTGAGAATGTTACATGTGCAGTAGAATAAAATGCATAGTCTTATATTGTACAATGGAGTGTCTTGTAAATGTCAACTACATCCAATTTTTGTAATATATTGTGTAGAGCTGATATTTCCTTATTTATTTTCTGTTTGGATGATCTGGCCAAGGCTGTCAAGGGTGTGTTTAGGTCCCCTACTATAATTGTGTTTTTATCTTTTTCATCTTTCAGATCTTTAAGTAGTTGCTTTGTAAATTTTGGTGCTTCCTGGTTGGAGGCATATATATTGATGAGTGCCATGACTTCTTGTTGTTGTATTGTCTTCTTTAGCTTTATGACATGTCCATCTTTGTCTCTTATTGCCTTTTTAATCCTGAAGTCTGTTTCATCAAATATAAGTATGTCAACTCCTGCTTTTCTTTGGATGACATTTGCTTGCAGTATTGTTTTCCACCCTCTCACTTTGAGTCTGTGTTTGTCCTTGTGGTTGAGGTGTGTCTCTTGTAGACAGCATATAGATGGATGGGTTTTGTTTTTTAATCCAGTCAGCTACTCTGTGCCTTTTTATTGGTGAGTTCCATCCATTTACATTTAGGGTCATGATTGACATATGAAGATTTCCTATGGCCATTTTGTCTTCTAGTTTTTGGTTGTTCTATGTCTCAGTTTCTTCTTTGCTTTTTTCTCATTGTCTGTTCTTTGTTTTTTTGTTTGTTTGTTTCATGTATCTTGGTTCTGGGTTTTTGCATTTTTTTTTGAGCAGTTACCATGAAGTTTATGAAAAGGAAAGTTTCATGTATGTAGTGGCTCCTTTTCTTAATTCTAATTTCTATTCTCTTTTGAGAATTTAAACCTTTACTTCTTCCCTTTTTATGTTTTTATTGTGCCAACTTTTTGCCATTTATTTTGGCTTTTTGTTTCAGGTCAGTAGCCTCCTTCAGTACTTTCCAGAGCACCAGCCTTGTGTTGGAGAATTCCTGCAGGTTCTGTATGTCTGAAAAGGTCTTTATTACTCCTTCATATCTAAAGGATAACTTTGCTGGATAGATTATTCTTAGCTGGTAGTTTCTCTTTTTTTGAATATTTTGAATATATAATTCCACTCCCTCCTGGCTTGTAGAGTTTCTGCTGAGAAGTCTGCTGACAGCCTGATGGGCTTGCCTTTGAAGGCTATAATTTTTTCCTCTGGCTGCCTTGAGAATTCTTTGTTTTTTATTTTTGACATCTTCAGTATAATGTGTCTTGGACAAGGTCCGGTGAGGTTCAGGTAGCTAGGGGTCCTGATTTCTTCTTGAATTTGGGGTTTCAGTTCTTCACATAGATTTGAAAAGTTCTAGTCTACTATTTGTTTGATTAAGCTCTCATTAGAATTTTGTTCTGTTTCTTCTGGTATTCCTATTATTCTAATGCTGTTCTTTCTAATGGAGTCAGATAGTTCTTGTAGAGATAGTTCATTTTTTTGACTCTCAAATTTCTGTCTTTTTCCTTCTGTTCGATCTCCATCTTTCTATCTTCAATGTCGCTAATTCTTTCCTCCATCTGATCAGCCATGCTTCCTATGCTAGTCAGTTCATGTTTTATTTATTATTATTGCATTGTTTATTCCAGAATTTCTATTTGATTCTTTTTTATAGTTTCAATTTCTTTGTTAAAGTGTTCCTTTTGTTCAGATATTTCCTTTCTGAGATCATTTATCTGGAACTGAGTACTCTGCCAGCATTCCTTGAGCTCTCTGAGTATTTTTTGAACTGAAGTCTTGAATTCTGTGTCACTTAGATCACATACCAGTAACCCCTGCATAACATGGCACTTTCATAACATGGTTCGAGAATTGAGGGAAACCCTCATACAACATGGCATCCTAGAACATATTTTCACTCTAACATGATTTGAAAATTAGAGAAATCACCAAAAAACACAGAGCATAATAAGAGCTTTTACAAGCAAAAAATAGCTCATTCAAAATTAAGGAAATCCCCTAGCAACATGGAATGTAATAAGAGTTTTTAAGAGCAAAAGATAGCTCATTTGAAATTAGGGAAATGCCTGAATAACACTGATGAAGCAAATTTGGTAGAAATGACACCTGGAATATGCCAAGATAATTCAGGGGACGATACTACAGGTGAAAATGAAGAAGTTAAACACTTTACTCTAAAAAGTAAAGAAAGGCCTAGACTTAGCTAAACAGTTGGAATTATATTCTCTAAATGAATATCCTTCCACTAAAAGAAGCATAAAGTTTAAGAGAGAACTTCAAAAGTGCCTAGTACCATACAACAAAATTTATAAAGCCCTCTCAGCTAAAAGCAAGAAATTGAAAATAATATGTTTTTTGAAAAAAGTACAGAACAGAAGTCTAGATTATGCTGAAGAAAGTTCAGAAGATGAAGATACCTTGTCAAAAAGAAAACACCCTTGGTTAATGGTGTTTAGTAGTGATGAAGAAGAAAACATTATTTAATACATATTAATATGTTATATTTTGGGTGAAATTGCTTTAATAAAGATACTTCTCTTAATTATAAAAATATAATAGTATGTTTTTTTAATTTTTGGAACCTAACTCCCTTTTTTGTACTAGTTCTTTGTTTTGTATAACAGGGATTCACATAACACAGCACTTTAAGGAAACTAACAACTGTGTTATATGGGGGTTACCTGTATTTCCAAATCTATAAATTCCTTTCCTGAGATTTTCCATTTTCTCTGAGATACTTTGTATTCAAGGGAGCTCATTGTAATTGATGTGTTTTGCTTCCTGTGCATAAGGACTTTTCTCCCTGGCAGATATGGAGAGGTCCTTCTTCCACTTCTCAGTTGGTATCACCGCAGCATCTTGCAGTATTTTCTCTTTTTCTCAGTCTCGAATCTTTCCTGGAGGATTCCTCTTTGACTCATTTGCCTTGGTTTCAATGTCCCTCCTCTTCGGGAAGATGTGGTGGGCAATGATATGCTCTACCTCTGAGATCAGTGAAGTCAGGGGTTGCTGTGCCTTTGTTTTACAGTTTTCCTGAGCCTCCCTGATGGTTCCCACAGGGGCAGTATTTGTTGGGGGCAGGACTTGTTGGGGGTTTGTTGGCAGCACAGGGTAATGGTGATTTGCAGGAGAGCACAGGGAAGCAGCCAGGCTCCGTGGTCACAGTTTATGCCTAGTGGTGGGGGCAGTGGAGCTCATCACTGCTGTTTGTCCTAAAGTTGCTCGTTACCCTTGGTGCTGGCTCAGCTGTGAAACAGGCCTGTCCCTCTGTCAGGAGCACAGGGCAGGTGCACTCTGCAGCATAAACCTGCTGCTGTATCAGGGGAGTTATGAGCTGTGCCTGGTGTGTGCTGCAATACAAGCCTGGCCCTCTGTCAGGAGTGTACTGGAGCCAAGGGGATGTGCGCTGCAAAGCAAGCTTGGGCCTCTGTCAGGGGCTCACTGGGTAAGTGCTACAAAGCAAGTGTGGCCCTGTCAAGAGCACAAGGGGGTGGTTTCAAACTGTTGGTACCACCTTTCGCCCTTCTCCTGGGCCCATATTTCAACTGGGATTGTGTTTTGTTCTGGTCAGAGTTCCCCGCTGGCTGTCAGCACTTAGTCTCAAGCACAATGAAGGCCAATTTGTGGTCCCATCCTGTGCCTGTCAGCTCCTAGCTTCAGGTGGTATTCAGCTTGGTCCCTATTTTCACCCCAGGCACTTTAGCACACCTTTGTTCAGGTCCTATCATATTCAGGGCATGGCACTCCAGCTGGGGTCCTAGCACTCCTCAGCTTGGGCTTGGACTTTATCTCATCCCCTCACGGGGCTTCCATTCTCTGCTCCTCTGCACACTGGGGACCGTGCTGCGCTTCAGCCCATTTCCCTTGGCCCCACTCCTTGGTCCTTCTTCTTCTGCCAGCCCTGGGTCGCATTTCGCAGCCTGTCTCCTCACTGCTCCCTTCCCTTTTGTCCCATTTGCCTCCCTGTCTCTGACCTTTCGGTGTTTTCTTGTGATGAGTGGATCTCTCAGCTGAGGCTATGTCACTTGGGGATGCCCTTATCAGATTTTGGCTCTTCAGTTTGTTATTTCCAGGAGAGGCTTCAGGGACATCCTCTCGTGCTGCCATCTAGATACCTACCCCCACAAGAAGTTTTGAGCAGCAAATAATCTTAGGGGTTGTCCACCTTCTCACATTAACTTGAATCACAGTGATGACATGTCCCCAGGTGCAATGCACTCTCGTGTAGAAACAGCAGGCGTTTCTAACATGAAATGTCCTCATACATTTTCTGCTGTCCTTAATATCCTCTAACATTTCAGGTGAAAAATGGGCATGCTGGTCTAAGACAAGGAAGCAGCAGCATTTCACTTCAAGATTTCTTGTACTGTGATGCCTCCAATCACACTCAAATCAACTGAAACTTGAATCTGAGAGAAGAGAGAAGCTCTAATAACAGATCTTAGCAACCTGCAAAGCCCAATGTGGACACTGACCTGCCATTGGGCTGACAGGAACCATAACATGTTCCAACCCCTCCGGGGCATGCTAATAAAAAGATTTAGCCCACGGACAGCCAACTACTGCTAAACCCTCAATCTAAAAAGTGTTTCCTTTTCCACACTTCCCAGTACCTTCTCTTACTAAAAGCAAATGAGTTGGCAAAACACCATCACTTACAGGAATGAACAATCATCATAAGACCATTTAGGGCAACAGCAAGGAAAGGGGTTTAATGAGCCACATTTGGGGAGCAAGTTAAAATTCATAGCTATACCATGACATTGATTATGCTATAAAAACTTAGGGTGCACATTTAAATTTTATTTTAAAAAGGAAACCATACTGATAACAGTTAATGAAACATCAAAATTATATGAGTCTATAACAAGAAACATGTTAGCAGAATTATTCAGTTTGTGATGTCCTTTTGGCTTTCACCATGAGGTTTTTCTAAAGTAAGCCTAAAATAGGGACTGTGTCCCAGGCTTTATTAGCTTTCTTCTATTTTAATTCAGCTACAAAATAATCCTTTACTGTCCCCCATTGACAAAAAAAAAAAAAGTTAACCACTTACATCTTCTTTTCTTTATAGATAAAGGTAAGGCTACTGACATTTTCATAGCTAAGCTGTATTCAAAGGGCTGGGGAGACTTCAAATTCAGCCGTCTTACTTTCTTACTGGCCTCTGGATAGTGAATATCAGGCCTGAGAACTAGCCACTTCCCAGGGGCATGGCATGAGGACTCTCTAGGTACAACTGAACTGTCCCACACAGGGTGGCATGCAATATGGTGCTGTTAACTGTTGTAGTCCCCAAGTCTCCAAAGTTTCCTATATAGACAAATAGTTGCTGTTAACACCATGTGTGCAGAGGAAGGACTGAAGATGTGAAAAGTTCACCTTGGCCCCACTTACATGAGTGGATTATAACCTCCTGTCACCCATGCCTCAACTGCTCTAGAGATTCTGGCTTCTCATCTGTGTGCTTGGCTAAACCGCCTCTGGTAGTTTCTGAGTGTTTGCTACAAAGGGAGTGAATTAAGGTCAATTTCTAGGCAGAGGCCTCCCTCTGCAGGAGATGGTCCATGGAGTCTATCCTCAAGGGAACAAATCCATAGCCTCATTCACACTGTGTGGGGGTCTACATCCTGAAAGGTCTCCTCCAGGAGCAAACACAATTCTGTTGCAAGGAAAGGAAAGGACAAGCTTACATACCTTAGGAGCCATGAATGCCCTCAACAGTATGTTCTGCTAGGAGATCCACGTCACTTCTAATGTCCTGGGGCTATGGTCAGACTATCACCCTTGCTACTTGGGAGAGCTTGGAGCTTAATAGCTGACAGGTCGCAAGGGGTAGGATCGAAAGCATGGGAAACATTTTTCACGCTGCTCTGTAGAATTTCTCTAAACTCTACAAACACAGCAGAGGTGCTTTGGGCCAGGGACTGCTACCACTCCCTAGTACCTATCCATTCCTCCTTTCTTCTTTCTAATTTCATCCCCTCCCCAGGTTTCAGAAAGGCATCTGGTTGCCCAGTCTCACTTGCACTTAGAGGAGTGATCACAAGGCCAAGTTCTTGCAAATGATTTCGAAGCAGAAGCAAAATGTTTGATTTCTCTATCTCACCACTAAAAACACTTAAGAGCACACTCCTCTTCCTTCCATTTTTCCCACTAGTTGGGAAAAGTGACAATCAGATACCTAGATTTGATCCAAGTAGACACCTGTGCTCAAATTCAAAGAGCCACCAAGTCAGCACCTCTGTGAGAGAAGAAAAATCTTGAACCTTACTGAGACTGTTATTTTGAGTCTCTTTGTCACAACCTCTAAGTCAGAGCTTAACTAATATATTCTTCCAATGTATAAAGTGGGATTCCTAAAATCACACACAATTTAGTGACAATCTCCCAAACAATTTTTTTCTGAATCAATGAGAATATTTTGTAAATAAACACCAGCTGACACCTGGATATGACATTTTCATAGGAAGAAGGCAATGAGAAAGCAGGTTCTTGATGGTTTTCACTCCCAGTTTCAAAGCAAATCTCTACTAGGTCAAGGAGCAGCTCTAGCCCCTCTTCTCTCACAGAGGCATTGGCCTGACTGAGTTCAGCTTGACAGCCTGAGCTTTTCTGGGGAGGAACAGTGATATCCAACTATCAAGGGACATGACCATCAAGCCTCTAACCCTATGGCAAAACAGAAAAGCACCTTCCCATGTGCTATAGGACCAGCTAAGTCCCTGACAGATCCAGCAACACTGATAAGCACCTTCTTCCAAACCAAAAGAAATAGTGTTTACTGAGCACTAGCGTGTTGCAGGTACTCTGTCAATTACCACACATGCATAATGGATTTTTAAAAACATTTTACTTTGAAATAATTCGAGACTGACAGGAAAGGTGCAAAACTTGTACAGAGAAGTTCTGCTTACCCTTCACTGAGCTGCCCCTAAGGTTAACAACACCTTACATAAAAGTTGTACAATTAGCAAAACCAGGAAAGTCACACTGATACACTGTTAAACCTAATCTATCTTGTTTGCATTTCACAGTTTTCCGACCAAGTTCTTTTTTTCTTGTCCAGGACCCAATACAGGATTGCATATTTCATTTAGCTATCATGTCTTGTTCATCTCCTCTAATCTGTGATACTTTAGAAAAGTCCAGGCCAGTTATTTTCAAAATGTCCCTTGTTTTCTAATGATTAAATTGAGGTTACAGTATATGGAAGGTGCTCTGGAGAAAAATCCAGACATAAATGCCTCTATTTTTCATATTACATGGTTGGATACTTTCCGGACAGCCCTCATATACATTTTCAGCAAGAATATCACAATCGTGACATTGTGCTTTCTCAATGCATCATGTCCAGGGGTACGTGATGTTGTTGTAACGTTATTACCAGTAATGTTAACCCTTGATCACTTGGTAACAATGGTGTTGGCTGCCTCTCTCCACTGTAGAGTACTATTTTCTCTTTGTAATTAATATATGTCTTGCAGGGATATACTTTGAGATTATGCAAACATCCTGTTTCTCATCCTACTTTCACTTACTAACTTTAGTATCCACTGATGGTCCTTGCCTACAATAATTATTACTATGGTTTGACCCCCGTGGCAAACTTCTACTTCTCTCATTCCTTCTATACTTATTAATTGGAATTCTACTGTAAGGAAGAGCTGTTCTTTCTCTCATTTATTTATATATTCAATTATTTATTTATTAATATATCAGCAATGAATCATGGATGTTGTTTTGTGTTTTGTTTTGTTTTGTTTTTACATGGGGGTAGTTCCCTGGCTGGGAATTGAACCCAGGCCACAGTGTTGACAGCACCAAAGTCTAGCCACTACACCACCAGGGAACTCCCATTTATTTTATTTTAAGGTTTATAACCCAATACTATTGACATAATAGGATTTTTAATCCTAAAAAATAATTCTGATATTATCCCCATTTTACAGATTTGGAAAATGAGGTAGTAAGAGATTAAAAACCCCATATAAGGTTAGTCAACAATTCAGTTGCAGAGATGCAAAGCCAGTCTGATGGACAAGTTCAAGTTCTTAATTCAGAAATGATCCAGCTTCTAGAAAAACTAAACTGATGTTATCTTGATTAGCAAACAAAAAGCAGAAGTGACCCACCAACTGGTAGGCACATATTAGGATGGAAGAAGAAAAACAAGTTATCTAAAGCTCTGCATTTTAACAAGTAGAGTTACTCCAAAATTCCTTACCGTCTCCTCAGCTGAGCACCTCCATCCATCGTGCCCACGGAAAGTGCTCTGTGAGGACTCCGGGCAATTCTACCAATACACAAAGTGCTGACTCCCAACAGCAATAAAGAGTAACATTAGTGATCTAAATGAAGGTTATAATATTAAGGTGGGTCAGAGGTTATACAACTATAATAAGACTTCACTTTCCAACTACTGAATCTGCTTTGGTCTACAATTTATTTGGGCTGTTTAAACGATCAAGGTTCTTACTTTGTGTGTCTGCTCAGTAAAAATGATTCAGATTTTCATTCAAACCAGCAATACCACTTGTAACCCACAAGGAAGAATCTTGCTGCCTAATGCCTTTTGTGCTCTCACTATTATGCCCAACTTTCCTCCTGGTTTTCAACATCATTCACAACACTCATTGTTATTGTTAATTATTATTACATCTAAAGGGTATTCAAGGTCTGCTGTCTCATTCTCAGCTTTTAAGATATATCTTTCACTCACACTTTAAATGAATCAGCATGGGTTCCATGTTCTTTAAAAATGAACTATGCAAGTGATTTTCTGCAAGGCATTTCAAACTCTTCCTTTTGGATGAGTCTGTAAAACAAAAATCACAACCTACCAAGATGTCACATATATTATATCTGTTAACCCTTTCCAGGAATGTGCAACTCTCCCCCTTCACACGAGGAGCTGAACTGCCAGGCTCATGCTAAGCCGGTAAGTACCAGAGAAGGGTTAACTAAACCTCGTTACACATCCCTGTGCTGCTCTCCGGTGCTCGCACCTACAGAGTGCCCTTCCAGAGGCTCCCGGTGCTAAATATGACTTAGTATGAGCTGAAGGAAAACAAGTTAATGGGACCAAAATTACCTTGTACTTCTCATTCTGCCATTGTCACCAAGTGTTCAGTCATACTTGCTTTTGGTTATATGACCTGAAACAACTAATGCATACCCAAATAAGTTGGGCGTGGATGGGTAAGACATAGATAGCAACAATCCACATTAAACACCAAGGTATGGTAAAATGGCAAGTACAGAGCAAAGCCTGCCAGTCTGGCTGTAGACCCAAAATGCTTAACCACCACACATACTGCCAATGTAGCACTTACCGCCTCCTCCAGGAGTGCTGAAATATTGTCTTGAACACTGGGGCAGACGACAGATGAGCCCCCCCCCCCCCGCCCATGTCCACACCTCCACCAGGTTTTGTCAGGAGCCAGAGTCAAGACCTATGTCCAATTCAACATCTTCCTATTTGACCAAAGATGTTCACAGGAAGCTGCCCCCCCCAAAAAACAAACAAACTCTTTCTGAAAGACTGAATTCAAATACATGATTGACAGAAATTCCAGGTGACCAAACTTCATTAGTATTTCTCCACTAGTTTCTTTTAGCTGAGAGTCAAAAAAGAAATGGCAAGGGTCATTCATAAATAATTCATAATACAATGTGAGACAATAATAAAGTAGTAAGTACTACTAAAAAATGGAGGCAGGTGGAATTCTACCTTATAAAGAGTGGTCAGGAAAGGTCTCTCGGAGAAGGAGACATTTGGGCAGAAATCTAAAGAAGTTAAGTGGTGAAGCATGCAGATGGCTGTTGGGGGAGAACACTAAGTACAAAGGCCCCCAAATGGGGGTGAACACTAAGTACAAAGGCTCCCAAATGGGGGTGTCTTGGCATGAGCTGGAACAACAGGCAGCTAGGTGGCTGGAACCCAGGAAATGGGGGGTGGCAGGGAATGGCCTAAGAAATAAGGTCAGAGACAAAGCCAGGGACCTGTCATCTAAAGTCTGCAGGCCATGGATAAGATTTGGGGTTTAATGTACATACAGTGGAAATCCATCAGACCTTTTTAACACTTACACAATCTGATGTGGCTATTAAAGATTCCCTCTGGTTGCTATGTGGGAAATACATGGTGTGGACCAATGGCAGAAGCAGGGACAGTTAAAAGGCAAGATGACAACTTTTTAGAACAGAGCAGTAATGGTGGAGGTGATAAGACATGATTTGGCTAAATTTAGAACCAAATTCCTGAAGGAAGAAAGAGACATAGAGGACTATCTAAGAAATAATTTAGGAATTAGAATACAGAGGATTAGCCACGTTATAATGATGCATTAGTAACATTATCTTTTTGTATAAAAAATAACACACGGGGCATTATGCTAAGTGAAATAAGTCAGACAGAGAAAGAAATACCACGTAATCTCACTTACACGTGGAATCTAACAAAAACACAATAAAACAAACAAACAAACAAGCTCATAGATACAGGTAACAATTATTGGTTGCAAGAGGTAGAGAAAAATGGGTAAAGGGGTCAAAGGTACAAACTTTGAGCTATAAAATAAGTCATGGGGATGTAATGTATATTATTTAAATTTGCTAAGAGTAAATCATAAAAATTCTCATCACAAGAAAAAAAACTGTAACTATATGGTGGGACGAGTGAATATTAACTGGACGTATTATGGTGAATCTAACATAGTATGCCAATTATACTTCAATTTAAAAAAAAAAACACCACAGAGGATGGGGGGAGTTACATAGCATGAAGAAGTTGCGACAGTCCACATTTCCATCCTGATTTTGTCAATTGAGGAACTAGCGACAATGACCCTGAGTCTCACTCAAGATCAGTCAGTCAGCTGGAACCAAGTGTACCCTGGAGAGAAAAGAGCCAAGATTCTGTACTCACCCTGTAAAAACTAAAGTCATTCCCATTTTACAGGTTTGACAGGAGATTAGAGGAGGGAGGGGCTGGGAAGAGGCCAAAGCACACGTTTCAGTGCCCAGCAGAGAGAGAAAAGAACAAAGAAGCTGCCAGGCCTGCAGTAACGCAAGGAGAGCTGCTGGCCGGGGAAGCTCACAGGCGCCCAGAGATCTTGTCAGGTGTCACATCAGCAGATTGTGGTCCCAGAATGCAGCCAGTTGCCTTAGCAACAGTATCTCTATCCAAAGTGATAAAGTACCCTGCTCTCTAACAAATTCAGTTCATTTCTTAAACAATAACTGTCCTGGAAATAATATGAGAACAAGCAAATACCAACCAGTGGATGGAGAGGGCAAATCATTCACTGGGTTTGCCCTGAAGTCCCCTCAGCCAGAGACAAACGCTGGAGGCTCCGGAGCCAGGGGTGGGGCTCAGAAGAGAGCCAATGTATCCAGAATTTCAAATTAAGTAAAAAGAAAACAGAGCTGATAAACATACACCTGAAAAAATTCGAAATACCTTTCTGACCATCCTAACTAAATTCACCACATTATTCTCTATCCTTCTCCTCACTTTGCTTCATGAAACCCGACATTTATTAATTCTTTGATTTCTGTTCCTATCTGTTCAACTAGACTTTGAGCTTCTTGACAACAAAGGCTTTGTCTCTGCTTAATTTCGTACTGTATCCCAGAACTAGAATTCTGCTTGAACATAACAGGCCTGCAGTGATAGTCATCAAATGAATAAATTAATATCTCCTCTAGATTTATAAAAAATCATAATAAAATAACATGTTTTACATATCTCATATATATATTACATAATATAGATGAAGGCTGTCCGGAAAGTGTCCAGCCATGTAATATGAAACATAGAGGCACTTATGGCAGGATTGTTTCCCAGACAGCCCTCATATGTGATATATAATACATATACCAAATACTATATGTGTTTCATGCTTAA
Source organism: Lyroderma lyra (assembly GCA_004026885.1). NCBI lineage: Eukaryota > Metazoa > Chordata > Mammalia > Chiroptera > Megadermatidae > Lyroderma > Lyroderma lyra. The sequence goes on from PVJL010013614.1 coordinate 30,897, forward strand.
TGGGAAACCTAGAAGCAGTTTTAGCAAAATTAGGACTAAGGCAAGAGTGACCACAATAACCACTACTATTTAAAATTGTTTTGGACATCCTAGTCAATATGATTATTAAAAGAAACTTGATAAAAAAATTAAGAAGGAGAAGGTAAATTATCACTATTTGCAACAGGTACGATTTTATACCTGAAAAACCAAGGAAATTTGCAACAGGTACGATTTTATACCTGAAAACCCAAGGAAATAAACAAAGAAACAATAACAAACAATAACAGAATGTAGTATTGCGATTTCTGGGAATAAAGTCAACCCACAGAAAGCAAAAACCTCCCTGTTTACAAGCCAACCAATCAAGTTGCCCAATCAGGTAAATATAATGGGAAAACTCCCATTTGCAATACCAATAAAAGGGACAAAATACTTAGCAATTAAAAGGAACAAGAACAATCCATATGCTTTCAAATACTCCTGAGGCACAGAAGAGAACACTAAAGTGAGTTGAAAGATGAATAACTATACCCTTATCCTTGAAAAGGCTATTCAGATGTCAGTTCTTAAGTAATGTATAAAATTAATGCAATCCTAATAGAAACATCCCGATATGGCAGTGGCAGCTGGGGTGTTTTTTAGAACTAGACAAGCTGACTCAAGATCTTACAGAAAAGAACCATCCAGGAATGGCTGAAA
>PVJL010013615.1:0-31473 GCA_004026885.1 Lyroderma lyra
GTGTGTGTGTGTGTGTGTGTGAGTGTGTGAATGTGTGGTGGTGAGGTAAGTAAATAAATGAAAAGTTAAAGCAATAATAAGTCAAGAATGAGGGTGGCATTCCGAGCTGGGCTGGGTGGTCTGGAAGGGCCTCAGGGAGGATGTTTAAACTGAGATTTGGGTGAAAAAAAGAGGCACCTTCTGGAAATTCTCTGGGCAGAGAAGGTAGCTTGTGCAAAGGCCCTGAGGCTGATGGAACCTACCTTTGTGAGGACCAGGAAACGGCAGCAGAGGAACCAATCGGCAGGACCTTATAGGCTATGAGGGGAGTGGGGTTTTCTGTTTATTTTAAATGTAGTGGGTGCTTTTGGAGTGAACTGCAAGGAGGGCCAGGCTCTCATTTGCAGATTTGGAAGCTCATTCTGTCTGCCTTGGAGATTGGATTATTGGGAAAGACTGTAAGTGGGGAGCCAGTTAGGAAGCTGTTGTGTTGACCAATGCCAATTGGGCTTGGAAGGAAAGCAGAGGAGATGGAGGAACCCCGATGTTTGCAGAGTTCTGTATTTCTTCTAACCTCTCGTACCATTGATCTTAAGGTGCATGGTTATTGTATATACTAGTAACAAGGAAAACCTACAAACCTATGACACGCGCACTGTAACGTGGATTCTGATTTACAATATTGACACACTTGCTTCGGGGCTTCTGCAACCCAGTCTGTCTCTGGGACCTGGGCAATTCGCAGCATTGGGCTAAGCTACACTGTGCGCAAGAAAGCTGTTACAACTTTCTAATGAACTGATATTTTTCAAAAAAATTTTGAGAAAAGTTGTAGATTACTTTGCTGTTTAATAATTTATACTTTTCAACTTACGATTTCCAGTGGTTCTCAACTTTTGATTGTATAAAGTTAAAAATTTGACACTTTAGTCAAAAGTATCATATTTTAGCAAACATACATAAGTTACAAATTTTTCAATTTCATTTTACGATGAGCTAAAGTTTGCTTACAGTTTGGATAATGAGAGTTATCTAATATCTTGACTTATGTTATGGATCAAAGCCCAGGCCCCCTGTGTTGATAATTACAGAATAAAACAAGAAGTTGTGAATATATCAATAACACTTCCTCCTGAAGTATCTGTTATGACACACCTGAAGAGAAATTGAATCATTTATAGCATTTTATCCATTTATTTTAAGACAGAATTGTGGGAAATCTAAAAACGCCTATATGGGTCATACAGGTTCTAACAAAGGACATGAAAAATGCATACTTGTATCTGAATCATTAGAAGTGAATGTGTTAAAACGGTAAAATAGGTGTGTCTTAGAAGCGGAGAAATACAGTACATCGTGGAGAGCAAGCTGGGAGGGCTTGCGGATTTGTATTTTATTTCTCTCAGTATCTGAATCCCGTTATAGTAGTTCCTCTAAGTCCCTGGCGATGTGTCCCACGATCCCCAGTCATACCTGAAAGCACAGCTATTACTGAATTTCATATAAGACTATGTTTTTTCTCAAGGTTACATAACTATGATAAAGTTTAATGTATAATTTAGGCAATTTCATGGAGAGAAGATTTGTTTTTACTGTCGATCTTAGGAACCGCAGCATGGGATTTATTTTTTTAATTAAATTGAGAATTTATACGTTCTCACTTAAAGGAAGAACTTTACAGGTTTTCTTTGGTATATTTGAATTATCAGTATCACTACCCTGGCCTTTTGGGGCCATTAGGAAGTAAAATAAGGGTGACTTGAACACAGACGCTGTGATACCGTGACAGGTGATCTGATCGTGGAGTTGGCTACTAAATGACTAATGGACGGAAAGCGTCTACGTCGTGGGGACACTGGACAAAGCGGGATGATTCATGGCCTGGACGGACGGAGCGGGTCTGTGAGATTTCATCAGGCTAAGAGGACAGTATGCAATTTAAAACTTGTGAATTGTTTATTTCTGGAATTTTCCATTTAATATTTTGGAGCAGTAGTTGACTGTGGGTAACTGAAACTGCAGAAAGGGAAACAAAGCATAGGGAGGGGGCGACTGGGGGTCGTGTGCAGTAGAATCACCTCAGGATTGATCCGATGCAAACAGTCTTTCTGATACTTTAAAAACACGTAGAAAAGGCGTTTGCAGATTCTCTGCCTCCAGGTGCATCATAGACTGTTGGTCTCAGAGAGCAAGGGACTCAGGGATGGCCCAGATTTGTCAGGTTCAAGGGAAGTCACGGGCCGACAATGTGAGCTCATACAGAATGGTGGCAGATCCCTTGGGAGTTACAAGCTTTGTTTCCTGCTGTTACACCATTGGGAGCAGGGCAGACTGAGGGCTCAGTCATAGCCAGGGGGGACTCCAGGCCGAACAATCAGTTATAGGCCAGCAAATAGGTTAAGCTGGTTGCTGAGAGACTGAGGGAGTTTTCTAGTGGAGTCTGGGTGCAAAGATTGTTCTGTGTGAAGTTGAGCAAGTTGCTGAGGCTTCTGTAACCTCAGTTTCCTGATCTGCAAAATAGGGATAATTGCAGTGCCTACTCTATAGGATTGTTGTGAGGGGTAAGGAAGAAGATGCTTATAAAATGCCACGCACTTCATCGAGGTCAGTTGCTGTTAAGTGTGACTGTCTCGTGGGTACTCCACGTCGTTCCATCTGTCTTGTACGAGTATATTTTCATCATACTGGTCACACGATGAAAGTCACTTTTTTAGAGATGCACCTTGACCCCCAAAGCTAAGGTGGCCCCTTCTCCAGCCACTCTCTTTCCCATTGTCCTATTTTATTTTATTCACAACCTTCCTTCTTAACTGAAATTGTGTAATTCGTTGGCATGTTGGAAGTGCATTTCTCCAAGTTGAAAGGGACTCTGTCACCTGAGCTGCTGGATCTGCAGTGCCTAGAACAGTTCCAGACCACAGGGTGGGGCTTAATATTTACTGAACGGAGTGTAAGGTGACCCTGATTATTATGAAGTCTTGGTCAGTGGGACCTTGAAGGCACAACAAAAAAGTCTATTCTCAAGCGGCTTTTTCTCCTGACTTTGTTTTCAGAGCTATGAGATGACTGACTTTCCGGTTGAGGTATACGAGGGCTGTCCGGAAAGTATCCAGCCAGGTAATATGAAAAATAGAGGACTTTATGGCTGGATTTTTTCCAAACAGACCTCATATACCTGAGGTCCAGTGGGCAGGCTCCTCTGAGCAGTCCCTGATGGAGAAGTGGGGCTAGAGGAGAGGGAGAGCTTAGTATTTGGAAACATGGGTTTCTTGGGGTAGTTGGACATGCTTGTCATTTTTTCTTGTCATTTCACATGGCGTCATTTGCTTTATCTTCAAGCTAAGTGTTACCTGAGGCCTACCCACTCCCAAGATGCCAGCATACAGGCACGTAACTCCTGCTATAAAAACCACATCAGGAAACATGGTAGGGAGGCACCCTCATTTTACAAAGTAACTGATGCTGTCAGGCTGCTTTGGCCACCCCGGAAGCCAGCACTGAAATTGGGGCCGTGACTGCAGCCTGGTTGACCTGCTCAGTCAGCCCGCTGGACTGTGGGTTTTTCCTCCAGTTTTCAAGTTTCATTATGTAACTTGAAAGGAGATGATACCACATCTCCTTATAATCACTTTGTTGGCACATTGATTTTTTGATGCTATTTGTACTTTTTGAAAGGAAATTATACCCATTTTAGAAATAAGAATATTTATAGTTTCTTCTCCAGGCTTTTAAATCTTTCACAAATCTTGCTTATTGACTACAGTCTTTGGGTGAAGGTTAGTGAATAAAATGCAAGGACTTATTTTCACATCCTTGTGCACATACTCAGTAATCCCAGCTGTGTGTGCGTATTTATTTACACACACACGCAAACTATTGGTCCTCTTCCTTTCCCTGGCTACCATGGGCCACCATTTCCACTTGGGGTCAGAAAGAGACAGTTGGAAACTGGGAACTCAGCAATGTTGAGAAATACCAGTGAGTTGTGACAGCATGTGTGTTTTGACTACATAATAAGAACAAAGTGAATTGGGAGGTTCATTGTACATTTGACTGTGAGTTAAGGATTTTTAAAATCCTTTTACCCTCTTCCTGGCCTGTGCTTATTCAAATGATCATTAATTGGAATGTTGTGATTTTTAAGAATCAGATGTTTTTCTTCCCACTAAATTTTGTTCTTGTTTAGTGACCGTGAAAGAAGAAGAGAGGTCATTGTATTGACGTTGGATATGACTGGTCATGAGGACTCTTCATGGCTTCTGTGGGCTTTCTTCTAATTGTAGCATGAGTCAGGTGTGTGACCATAAACCTTTTTAAAATGAGGCCACCAGCTGTAAGGGGATAGATGGACCGTTTAGCAACTTAGTTCTTTAATTTAATGAATATTTTATTTTTAGTAATTCTTGTTAGTGAATTTATATTTCCAGCTCTTATATGGGGAGAGCATTACAGTCATATTAAGTGTATATGATATTGTGGGAAGTTGAAATATTCTTTTAGGTAGTGACAAAGAAGATTTGTGGTCTTCCTGTATTGTTTGGAAATTGGTTTTAATAAAGTGAAATTTCCTTGGAAGTGATGGGTGTCCCATGCACATCGTGTGCGTGTGCATGTACGTGTGTGTATGTGTGTCTGTGCACATGTGTGGGTGTGCATGTTTATGTGTGTGTGTGTGTATCTCTGTGTTCATGTGTGTGTCTGTGTGTATCCGTGTGTGTGCATGTGTGTGTGCTCACGTGCGGGTGTGCATGTGTGTGTGCACATGTGTGCGTGTAGGTGTGTATGTGCATGTGTGTCTGTGTGTATCTGCATTCGTGTGTATGTGTGCATATGTGTGCATGTGTGTATCTGTGCATGTGCATGTATGTGTGTGTGCTCACGTGCATACGTGTGTACATGTGTGCGCGTGCATGCGTGTGTCTGTGTGCGCGTGCATGCGTGCACGAAGGCCCCTGTGTGAGTGTCGCAGTGGCCATGCTTTTCTACTCAGAGGGCTCTGCCCTCATCCTGGAGCAGTGTGTTCCAGTTCCTGTGGCCTGATTTGCTTATCTGATTTCTCCTACAGGTATTTTTCCTTTCAGAATTCACTAGCACAGGACTAAATTGCTTTGGTTGTTAATCTCCTATTGCTCTTTCCACATGCCTCTTCCAGAGTAATTTCAGCATGAAGCATTCAGCTGTTGAAAAGCTCTGTCGATTCTTTGGACCCTTCCCAAAAGATGTCTTTAGGCGCTGTGAGTTCACGATGAAGAGACCGCAGAGCAAGGCCTTTTAGTTCAGCATACCAAGACATTATCAAATGTCTATACGTTTTGTGTCTGAAATACTTAAATGTATTCATCTTAATTTGAATTTTTTATTTTACAAGGTGGTATTTATTATTCACATAGTCAAGGTTATCTGGAGAAATAGAATCAATAAAATCTCAATCTCAATCAATCATCCTCTCTCTCTCTCCCCCTCCTCTTCTGTCCTCTCCCCTCCCCTATGTATGTATGTATGTATGGATGGATGGATGGATGGATGGATGCTTGTTTGTATCTATCTATCATCTGTCTAAAGGAGAGTTACTATGCGGAATTGATTCATGCGATTATGCAGGCTGAGAAGTTCTGCAGTCTGTTGTCTGCAAGCTGGGGACCCAGGAGAACTGATGGTAATGAGTTCGAGTTTGAGAGCAGAGAAGACTGATCAGGCAGAGAGCAAATTCTCTTTTCTTTTATCATTTTCTATTCAGGGCCTCTACAGGCTAGATGAGGCCCGTCCACCCTGGGGAGGGCCATCTGCTTTACTCAGGCTACCAATTTAAGTGTTACTTTCATCCAGAAACATCCTCACAGACACACCCAGAATAATGTTTAACCAAATATCTGAGCACCTCTGTGGACCAGTCAAGTTGGTGCATAAAATGAACCACCACACACTTGTAATGTCATTAAAGTGTTTCAGGAATTAGGAAGCTGCTTCGAAAACACTTTATGAAAGTACTGTTTTCCAAGCCTGTTTTAAATGATTGAATTCCCAGAATGTGAAGACCAGGTACACTCATCTCCAAGTCCTGTTCCTCCATGAAGACTTTCTCAGAAGTGCCAGCAACATGCATACCTTTACCTTCCTGACCAGTGAGTTCCTGGGGGCTGGAGACAGTGTCCATGCTCCTCTTTATGGAAGAGCAGTTATGTTGTCCCCTCCCTGCCCTCTGTGGTCTTTGCATAGCTCATGTGGAGATGGTGGTGGTCTTGGCCATGAGCGTGGGCTAAGTCTACATGTTATGGTGTCTCTCAACACAATATACATTCAAGTTTAATGACAGCAATTATTTTGTATATTTGCGTCTGATTTACAGTTTTCACTCTCATTTGGTCTTCATATTTCAGCCAGGTAGGGAAATGTTTTGAAACTTGAAAACATACATTATCTGGTTTCAACAGAAGATAGTTACTGGATTTTATGGTAGATACCATTCCTGACTATCACAGTGAATAAAGGAAGGAATTGAGTGCTATATAATTTTGAAAAAACACTTAGATTATTCACCCCTCTGCTTTTTCCTCCATTAGAACATGCAATCAATTATAATGCTAATGATAAGGATATTATTGAGTCACACTGTCATATAGTGCTTACTAGGTTCTTGGCACTGTTCTCAGCACTTCATTAATATTCTTTGTATTTGTGTGATGGTGCCCTCATCTTCTAGTTGAAATAATTGATGTATTTCTGCTTATACATGATTTTATCTTTGTTTTCTGAGACAGCTTCAGGAGGTAAAGAACTGATCATTTGCAGATAACTAAAATTATGAATTTCTTGAAGAATTCACTTTTAAATTTACTTGTTTAGAATACTCTGGTCTTTCGTAAGGGTCCTCTTTTGTTTCTGTTTTGGTCAAGAGTTGGTTTGAGATCATAGCCAACCATATGTAGAAGCTTGGTACAAGTCCCAGGGGACCATGGCAGTGATGGGTGGCCTTGTGCCAAGATGTGTGGCTTTGGCAGATTCCAGTAGGCTGACTTGTGGTTCTTTATTACACCCCAGGGGAGAGTTTTATCTAGAAACCTGACTTAAGATAAAATTGGTTATGGGCAAGGTATGTAAATAAAACTTCTCCCCTAACACGTTTCACCATTGGGACTTGGATGCCATGTTAATTGAACTGTGTTCCAAAACCAGTGCTCAGAATTTGGTCAGCTGATACTAATGGTGTCCCCAGTCAGTGGCACTGCCTCCATTTCTTAGTCAATAAATACTCAAGATGCCAGGCACTGGGCTGCTCCCTGGAATTCAGGCCTCTCTGTCTTGAAGCTCTGGGTGTTTCTAAGACCTATTACCTCTCTTAGAATTTCATCTTTATCTTTAGCCATGTCTTAGTTAGAACTTCTCCTCTAGTTCTAACCCCACTGCCTGGTGCATCACGGTTGCTTCTGACCTTGTCCATCCTCTGAAATGTGCTGTTGCCCTATTGAAATTGTCAGTGAGCCTTGTGAATGGGGTCACATGCATCTCCTGTGGCCTACTTGACTCGGGAGATGCGGCGTCAATGAAGCAAAGATTCATCTTTTTGTTACAGGACAAAAATAAGGCTTTGTTACTTTTTCTTTTTACTGTCACATTTTGGCCCCTCTGCCAACTCTCTCCCACTTGGAACAAAAAGTATTATAAAAGGAATGTTATGTCAGAAGATAGTTTTTCTTACATTTTGATACACAAAGTGGCAAAACTATAAGAAACTTTCTTCTACCAAAAGAGGACAGATTTCTCAAACCTAAAATTGCAAACATGGCAACAATTTTTGTCTTTGCTCATAGATTTCTCATAGATGAGTTGATGCTTGTCATCTAATGAAGTGACAGTGTAGGAATCCTAAAAAGCTTGCATTTGGAAAGGGCTGAATTCTTTTTTCTGCTTCTTAGCTGACACTAATGCCAGGGTTGCACCCAATGAGATGAAGAGGTCTCCTGATTGACAGCGGAAGACGGGTCCATATGCATCAGCCTGTGCTCCTGCTAGTGGATATTTAGCAGCTCACTGTCACCACGATACTGAAATTAGAACCCCAGTGCCCTTTGATATCCCCACATCCTGGGTTTTCCCTTCTATCTGAGTCAGAAATATCGCCTTCCAGGCCCCTCTCTGCATTCCTGGAGCACCTTCTACCTTAGCTCAGGACTTCAACCATCTTCTCCTTTCTGTCTGATCTCCCTGCCTCTCAGCCTTCATGCCTTTCCTGCCTCTGTGGTACCGCCTCCAGAATTGTCTGTGATGTCGGTCTGTCATGTCACTCAGCTGCTTTAAACGCTGCCCGTGTCCAGAACAAAGCCGTGTTACAACACACATTCCAAGTCCTCGCTGACTTGGCCTCAGTGTGCCTCTAGCCCTTCCCTTCCCTGGGTGTCTCCCGGCCTTTGCGTCTGCTGTTTCTTCTGCCTTGACATGCTCTTCACCTCTTCTCTGCTTCATGTGACCTTGGTTATTCTAAAAGGCTTCTATCGTGTCTCCTCTCTATTGTCCTTGACCTTCTATGGTCTGAAAAAGAACAGAAGAAACAATCACATCTTTTATGATGCTCGCATAACTTGAATGCAAAGTCATAAATGTATCTCTCCACCTTATCATGACTGTAACACTTGATAGAGGAGTGTAAATCACATTCAAACCAGCTGCTGCTTATGAATATCTCTTTCAGTCTGAAACCACTCTGCTGCTCTGAGAGTAGTTTGCATCTCAAGATTGAGACAAATCACCTTAGGTGTTAAAGGAATTTGCAAACAGGATCAAGGTACCACTATTGATAATATAATGAAAGATTGTGTCGAAGACAAGAGATACCAGAATTGAGATACATACTCTAATTTTTCAGAAAGCTCCAAGATCTCCTAGACCTGTGCTATCCAATATGGTGGCTACTGGCCTCATGCAGCTGCTGAGCACTGGCTATGTGGCTGACCTGAATTGAGGTGTCCTATACATGTAAAATATATACCATATTATGAAGATTTACTTGGAAAAAAAGGATGTAAAATAACTGAATAATTTTTATATTACATGTTGAAACAATAATATATAGGATTTATTAGGTTAAATACAATGTATTATCAAAATTAATTTCACCAGTTTCTTTATAATTTTTAATGCAGCTACAAGAAAACTTAAAATAAGATATATGGTTCACATTTGAGACTTGCATTGTATTTCCATGGCAGGACATTGTTCTAGACTCTGCAGTTCATTGATGTTACTCCATATCCTTGGCAGCATTCTGAAACAGAGTGGTGAGCAGATGGTTGTGTACTTGTGAAAAGGAAGTAGTAATAACTAAAAGCAAGAATAATTTCACTAAGAACAAATCATGCCTAGCTAACCTCATTTTTTTTCATGCAGTTACTAGGCTAGAAGATCAGAACGGTTCTGCAGATTTATATTTGGATTTCTGTAATACATCTGGAATGCCTGCCTAATAAGCCTGAGGACAATATAGAGGACACAGAGGTGTGGTTGGCAGCATGGCCGTGTCTATAGCCAGTTGAACTCAGTTCTCAGAATGTTCTGTATTGATTTTTGGGTCAGGAACAGACTGGGCTTCCCATAGGGCCTGTTTCATTTCAGTGAGGCGAGGGAACGTAAAGTAAGACATTTGTGAAAAGGTACAGTTTGAGAAGGTTTTAGTGCTCTAAAACAAGGTTATGTCATACCAGCCGTACTCCGCAGAGTGTTCTGGAGGCATTCGTTAAGTGCATTTATTGAACACGTGTGTGCATAGGCACTACTGCTAGTTGCGAAGTATAAAGATTAATAATACTACATTGTTCCTAACCTTAAAATTGCTTATAGGGAGAAAGAAAAGCACTTACATAAAATCCCAGTCTGTGTGGTAGCACACCAGTAGAGGCACGTGCAAATAGGTAGGGTGCAGGGCAATGCGGAGATTGTCACCCCACCGCAGCTGGTTTATTGACATTTGTCTTGGTCTTCATTTTTATCTCCTGCCACAAAGAATGGCTTAGTATTAATTGGTCTAAACCCAAAACCATTACTGTTAATGGTTCATGTCCAGCAACTTAGTATATAGCAAATTAATTTATGAGTTTTTAAAAATCCTAATTGGTTTTATTTTTCTGGCTGTATTGAAGTACAATTAACAAATAAAAATTATACATATTTAAGATGAACGACATGATGATTTGGTATATGTATAGAGTTGTGAAATGATGACCACAAGCTAATGAACACATCTCTTACCTCACCTTATTTATTTATTTATGTTTGTTTGTTTATGTTGAGAACACTTCAGTTCTACTTTCCTAGCAGATTTCAAGTAGACAATACAGTATCGTTAACTGTAGTCTCTGTGCTATATTTTAGGTCTCCAAAACTTACTCATCTTATGACTGAAAGTTGTACCCTTTGACCAACATCTCCCTCTTTCCCCTACCTCCTAGCTCCTGGTATTGACCACGCTACTCTCTGCTTCTGTGAACTTGACTTTTTTTAGATTCCACATGTAAGTATGTGAGATTATTCTTCAGCTATGATAGTAAGCTTCATAACATCTGCTGTGAAAAGTTCCCAGGTGAAAAGCATCTTGACATTGTACTTTTGGAGGTTCATTGGACCCATGCAGTAGAGTGGCCTTCAAACTATTATTTCCAAAGATCATTTTAGCTTTACCTACTGGGTACCTGTTAGGCTGCATCCATACAGAAAAAGGTAAGTCTGTATTCTGATCTGGCTTTTTGAACTTCAATTGAAAGTTATGGACTGAGCTCTTAACAATCTAAGAGGCTTCTTTGTTGTGGAAGATTCTTTCAAGAGTTTTGGTAGCCCATCCACTGCTTTGGTTCCCTCAACTTTGATCTTCCCAGTATGTAGGTATTCTACTAAGTGGCTCTAGACAACATTTAGGTGGGAAGGTGTTATCTTAAACCCTCCCCAAATCGCCTTCCTGGCTAAGCAGCCCTCTCATCCATCTTGTGTTCCAGTTTGGTTGTACCTCTGACATTATTATTTCCTGGCGTAAAAAATTGGCCAGAATCGTGCAAGGAAAATATTTTGATTAAAAATATAAATGATGAACTTTGGGCAAAATGGAAGCTCAGCTATAACAACTGAGTAGGAAATTATGGTTAGTTTCTTCTCTCTCTTGATCTCTGTTTTTATGCTTAAATTTTCTCTATGTACTGAATTTTTATTTTCTCTTTTCTTTGATTTGATTTTTGTCTTGAAATTATCTCACATCTTTTTATAGAAGAAAGCAGGGTGTAAAGTAAAACTAGAGGCTTTCTTAATGTCATTTTTGGTCTATAATTTGGTTTAAACCTTTTACTTTGGGAAGGTAGATATTATATATTTGACTTTGTTGAAACTTTCATATCATATTAAATGTTAAATCTTAAATCGGCGGTGGGCAGCATTTTAGTTCTATTTATGTATTTTTTTGTAGATAGACAAAAATATTTAGAAGTAATTTTTTTCATTCAAAATTGCAAATTTATCAAGTCCTATGGAAAAAATAAATAAACTTAGTTATTTCTTGAGTAAAAAATCTCAAGTTGGTGTTTGGTGGTATTTTTGAGTCATGAACAGGGCACTCTCTGAATATGTGTGGGTGGTGGCAGTGCATGTGGCAGGTAGACCTTTGGGTTCCTGTGCCTGTGTGGGGCTGCTTGAGGTCACCTGGGAGTATCCCATGTCTTTGTCAGAATAACCCTGCAGTGTTGACATTACCGTGGCTTTGCTTTACGGATTGGGACATTGCTGCCAAGAGGTGAAATGGAAACTTCAAGTCATTGGGGAGTGAAAGAGCACACACTTGTTGAACTTGGGCTGTAGCCTTGACTGTGGGTGGAATGGACCCCACCGCCCTCCCCAAGCTGGTCTTCCCTGTGTGGGGTCATGAGCCTCATCTCCGTGAGCTGACAGAGTGGAGTGAGCATTTCCACATTTGCCTTCCCTGGATGGTGCCCTTATGCCTGGGCCACTTCCAGGGACCCGGAGTTTCACTCTGCTGAGGCCTAGGAGGGGCTGATCCTCAGATGGGCTTTGCCAAAGGAGCCCCATCTCCTGAACGCTGTGTTTGGAATTAGGTGTATGTCCTCTCTGGAACTGAGGCAGGCTCAGTTTTACTTAGCAACAAAGATTTCTTCAATACTGCAAGAGAAGGCAAATACCTGATGTCATAAAATATTTTCTTAAATGTATTTAAAGATGGAGTGTAACAGGGGGAAATGCCAAGGCCAACATGAGTATAAAGGGAGAAGGTTGAGATGTGCCCTGTGGCTGTTCTCAGATCCGCACTAGAAGTTCATGGGGGTCGGGGTGGGATGTCCTGTCCAAAGCCACCACCTCAGCCTGGCACACCCTTGGGATCAGAAAATAGTAACTGACTATATTGGAAAGGGCTTTGTGGTTTTCACAGATTACTAAACCAAGACCCATGAGGGAAAGCAGATTTCACCTTAATACAGGCCAGAGGTGACCCTGGCCAGTATGGGCTGCCCTATGAAGTGGACTCTTGTTGCTATGGGAGGGGTTCCGGAAGGGGCTGCACAGCTGCCTTCTTGTCCTGCGTGCGGAGGCCACCCCAAAACCTCCCACTGCTGTTGCCATGTCTAGCAACACCGTTTTTACTTCTCATTTGGGGTTTACTTCATCACACCTGAGAGCCTCTGCGCCTGCTCCACAGCCGATTCACAGAGTCTGTTCAGAGCAGTCTCTCAGGGGCACAGAGGTGGAAAACAAGGCCACCTCGCTTTAACACCAAAATGAACTGATGAATACTTGTAAGCAGTTGAGAAGGAGTGAGGTTGCTGGCCTTCAGTTTTAAACATTTGTTTCCTTGCTGGGAATGTAATGGGAGCTTGCACCTGCTGGGGATGGGGATTGTTTGTACATTAAGATCCTGCCATCTGCATATGCGAAGTTAGGCTTTTGCCTTCCTTCTCTGTGGTTTGGCAAAGGCCCAAGCAAAACATCAACGATCTGGGCTAACATGGTGGAGCAGTCACCATCACCTCCCTGAAAAGCTCTTCACAATTACCTATGCCAGGGGTTCATAGTTGACCTGGCAAGAACACCTGGGATTCTGTAGCTCCCTGGGCCTCCTTCCCCTGAGTGGCAATCGACAGGACTTCAGAGAGTGCCCGGAGGTGACAGTGATGCACAGGTGGCTTTTGGAGCTCTGATTTTGGTTCTCAACTAGCACACCGGCTCTGATTTTGGTTCTCAACTAGCACAACAGTCACCTGGAGGGCTAAAACACAAGTTGCTGGTCGCGGAGGGCCAGAGAATTTACATTTTTAACTTGCTACCCAGTGATGTTAGACTACTATTCTGGGTGAAGTCCCCTTTTTAGAAGATCATGGTGCTAAATTTGAGTGTTTGCAGATACAGTAAACTTCGCGGGATCCTGGGCTGTAGGGGGAGGAGGAATGTTTTGTAGAGAAAATACTGCAAAGCCAGAAAGGGTATCAGAGTTCTCTAAGAGAAGACCTGTGGTGTTCCAGGCTTTGACTTTTAACCAAGACTCTGAACCAAAGTCCATAACTTTGAATACAATCTTCTGCCTAATAAGGTACATGCATGCATATTGTCCCTAACCGTTTTGCATTTGTCTTTGTGTGAATTTTCGTATGTAAAATATTAGTTCAGTTCTGATTTTTTGGGGGGTACCAAGTATCTATCAAACATATTTAGACACTTAAAAGGAAAGCTATTATCTTCATACTTTACTTTAAAATAAAAAATTTTATGAAACTCTCTTCTTGGAGCCTATTCATTCAGCTTTAATAACAAAATTTAAATGTAGTGATTATAAGATAGCTTTGTTAACATCAAGACTTTAGGCCATGAAAACATACTTATTTTTTTCAATTTAAAAATGTTTTTTACAAAATAACATGCCTTTCTTGGGAATTTTAATTTTTTTAGCTGATGTTCATTTAAATTTTCAGACAACTTGGCTGTTCTTTTGTTTTAAAGTACATAAAATCTACATTCCTGGCATACTTTTTCTTATTTAAACAAAAATTAATACAGATACTGTTAACTGATTAAATTTGAAAGAATATAATGAGTATAATTTCTAAATTTAGTTTTAGGTACTTAAGCAAAAATGTTCTCTGGTGAGCACACAATGCAATATGCAGATGAACTATTATAGAACTGTATATCTGGAACTTATATAATGTTATAAACCAATGTAACCCCAATAAATTTAATTTTTAAAAATGCCCTCAATGAAGTGAAACATGTTTTTTAAAAGTTATAAATATTTAAACAAATATAGTGAAATGTGTATTCCATAGTTAAAATAATTCCTATTTGGAAACAAATTTAGCTCATGGAATATTGAACTGTTTCTATAGTTGACCCATTTAATCTGATTATCTCACAACGCAGAAACTAGTGTATCTTTTAACAGTTTTTGAATATGAGAAATCTGATGTCTCTCTGGTGAATGTGGCCAGAGTAAAAGGGAACGTATATTCTCTAAGCCTCTTTGATGATTTTTCTAAATCTGTGAAATAAGTACTTGTAGATAAATGATTATACTGAGTAAAAAAATAAAGGATGGGAGCAGAAGTAAAATCTGTATTATCTCTTGTTGCGTAACAAGTGACTCCAAAACTTAGTGGCCCAAAATGATAAAAGTTTCCCATTTTCACATTTCTGTGGGAATTCTGGGTATCTCAGGAGGCCGCAGTCATGGTGTTGTGGGGCTGCAGTCATCTGGAGGCTGGCTGCAGCCTGGGGGAGCTGCCAGGTGGCAGGTGAGTTGCTGCTAGCTGTTGGTGGGTGGGAGGAACTCAGTTCATCTCACCTGGGCCTTTCCTGGCACTGTTTGAACTGTTTTGGTGATAGGTCATATTCTTGGCAAGGGAAGTTACCTGAAGGATGATCTTTTGTAACATCCCCGTTTGGTCTCCTATCCTAACTCCATGTATTCAGCAGGTTTTCCTGAGGTGCTTCCTTCTGCCCAGGAGTGCTCCAGGTAGATGCCCGACATGTTCTTTGTCCTCCAGGAACCTAGGAGAAGATGGTGCAATAAGCAGTATGTGTTTACCTTAAAAAGGTGGGAGTACTCAGGGCAGCCTTCCTGCAAGAAGATCCGATTTGAGCTAAGTCTTAAGGACCCGGCTCTTAAGGAAAAGTGGGTGCTATCTGGTGAAGGGATGGGCTGGAAGTGGGGAATCAGGGTTGAAATTCAGGAGGGAAATTCTAGCCAGATGGGTCAGAACAAGTCAAGGGACTAAGGCGTGAGACAGCATGAAAAGTCTGGGGCACTTCCGGCCGTTTAGTTTTGCAGTGTGTCTCTTGTAAACAGCGTATCATTATGTGTTGCTTTGTTATCCCCATCTTGAAAACATTCCCTTTTAATAAGGTTTCATCCATTTATATTTAATGTAATTATTGATACAGTTGATTTTATGTTTGCTCTCTGATTATTTGTATTCAGCCTGTCTGGTATATTTGCCCCTTCTTTCTTGGCCTCATTTTGGATTATTAAATATTTTTTGGTATTTCATTTTATATTGTTGGCTTTTTAGTCAGGGTTTGATTTTATTTTTTATTGGTTGCTCTAGGGGTGTGTGTGTGTGTGTGTGTGTGTGTGTGTGTATGCATCTACATTGAATTAATATTACTACTTTGCATTTAATCTAAGAATCTTATACTGTGTACTTCCATTTACCCTCCTGCCATCCTTTGTGCTATTGTTATATATTTCATTTCTACATATGTTATAAACCCCATAATATGTTATTATGTTTGGTTATACACATGATTATCTTTTTAAAAAAAGAAAAAAAAGAAAGAAAAGATACTTTTTAATGTTTATCCACACTTTTGCCATTTCTGTGCTCTTCTTTCCTGCCTGTACACCTGAGTTTTCCAATTTGGTATTATTTCCCTTGGGCATGAAGAACTTCTATCATTTATTGAAATGTGGGTCTGCTAGTGACACATTTTTCTCAGCTTTTGTGTAGCTGAAAACTTCTTTAATTTGCCTTCATTTTGGGGGGATATTTTCTTTTGCATTTGTTGTTCTTCCAGATCCCAGTCTGTCTGCCCCACCAGCTCACATTGTCCTGTAAGACTTGTCCATCTGTCCTTGTTCCTGCTGGTCAGGTCTCTCTGTGGGAACCTCCCTCTTTTCTGGTCTCCCTTCCCCCATTTGGCTTTCAGCTTGACTACGAAGAGCTCGTTTCTTTTTAAACGAGGCTCATCATGGCTTCTTTGCATTCATTCCTCATTGTTACACCCACAGGAAAGTATATTTTTATTTTGTTCTGTTTTATTGTCCAGGTGAAAGTTCTTGTTTCCATGAGATCAAAGGCTTTTCACATGCTCTGTCACCCATTTGGAAACTGAAGTCTTCCATACATTTTTAAAACAAATGACCGAACGTATGACGTCCGTCCATGAGTTCTCTGGATCCTGGCTGCATTTGGCCGATGAAAAGCACTGGCAGATGGTCAGGACCCAGTTGAATGTGTTGAGTCACATTCTTCTAATTTTTCCTTTTTCTAAGATTAAAATCTCTGATACCTGTGCAAAGCTAATGAGCCACCACTAGTTAATGATACCTTCTAACAAAATAGGACATCTAGGACTGCCCCAAGACACACTCCTTTCAGTTATGAAATTGCTCAATCAAATGCAAGTCAGAAAACAGAAAAAGTTAAAAATACATGCCTAAAGTGTATTCATAGCTGTCTTAGTTCGTTTGGGCTGTTATGGCAAACTACCATAGACTGACTGGCTTAAACAACAAATAGTTATTTCTCACACTTCTGGAGACTGGGAAGTCCAAGATCAAGGTGTGAGCACATTCGGTGTATTGTGAAGGCCCATGTACTAGTTCATAGACAACTGTTGTGTCCCCATGTCCTCACATTGGAAGGAGGGGCGAGTAAATTGTCTTGTGTCTCTTTTACAAGGGCACTAATTGCATTTGTGAGGGCTCTATGCTCATGTCCTAAACACGTCCCAAAGGCCCAACCTCCTAATACCGTCACACTGGGCTTTAGGATTTCCATATAGTAATTTTGAGAGAACACAAACATGCAATCCATTCCAATAACATTACTACTATGAATGGTTGAGATGTAGTTGAGTTTTTACTCTGTTTCAGATTCCAAGCCAGTGGTGTTAAACATATCGTCATTTAATGCGGCACAACCCTGAGTAGAACTGAGATTCAATGTGGGATTGTTTGACTGCAAAATATACAACTTTAACCACGAAACTATAAATACTGACTTGTTTAACCCCCTTTTTTGATGATTAACCAATGTATTTTTTATGTGTTAGATTACCCTATCAGCCACTTTTTGATCAACTACTAGTATTTTATCCAATACCCACATTTTTGTGGATATCAACTTGAGATGGGCATAAAAGAATTGAAACACTGCGTATATGAAACATAATTTAGTTGGAAGTAAGCTTTAACACCAGACAGCCAAAAAAATGCTACAAAAAATCATATGGAAAATGCTGTATTTTATGGAGCAAGTTGTATTTTTTTTAATCATGCAATTAAGTATCACCATTAAGACAGCAAAATTGCCTTGAATGTAATGGAGTCATTAATTTGATGTTTACTCATAGTATCCATCTTTCCTGGACAGTCATTTATATTGACATTAATTTCCCTGAAGCATAAAGATAGCACATAGCATACATTAAATATGAAAAGTTCAGTCCTCAGTGAAATCTCACCCTGTCTTATCTTATAGAAAGGCTGGGTGGCCTGGCTCACGAACTCCACCTGCTTACTTGTGGGGCCAGCACTGAAGGTTTCGGGTCGGGGGGGGGGGCGGGGGGGGCGCACAGGGAGCTACACCAGAAAAGAGTCATGCACAGATCCTGGATTCTGCTAGTGCAGTCAGGCTCTGGCTTTCATAAACACAATTTATATTTAGCCCATCCATTCACAGAGGCCTCGCTGGTGAGATGCACTTGCTCTGCATTTTTGTTCTGAATGCTAAGGCTGTTTTGTGACAGGAGAAGTAAGAAATGCCCAGTAGACACATGCTACAATATGGACAAACCCTGAGGATATTATACTGAGTGAAATAAGCTAATCACAGAAGGACAACTATTGTATAATCCCATTGATAGGGTGCACTTAGGAGTCAGATTCATAGAGACAGGATGTAGAATGGTGATGGCCAGAGGTTAGGGAATTAGGGGAACATTGAGTTCATGTTTAATGGGTATAGCATTTCAGTTTTGCAAGATGAAACAAGTTCTGGAGGTGGATGGTGATAATGGTTGGCTAGCAGTGAAGGTACTAAATGCCACTGAACCATATGTACACTTACAAATGACTAAGAGGGTACATTTTGTATGATATGTGTTTTACCACAATTTAAAAAGCTAATAACATAAAAGTGATGTCTCAGTCAAGCCTGGGTTTAAGCATTCAAAAAGTTCACAGTAGATTCTATTACATTTTATTAGCATTAGGTTTAGTTTTTGTAGGATAGCAGAAGATACCAGTGTTGATTTTGGCTGTGTTATACACTTGCTTGGTAATGAAACGAATAGCTTTTTTAAGAGAAAGCCGAGAGTAGATTCTTTTGCTAGAAAATCATTGTCACCTCTTGTGGAAAACATTTGAAAGGGCACTCCAGTAATACTTCTCACCTTGCCAGGGCAGCCCCAAATCTCAGCATTGTTAAACAGAGATTTGTCTGTCAAGGACCAAAAAGCAATGTGAAAGAGCTGTGCCTGCATACTTGATGAGCATAGGAAACGTGTGTGTCTTTCAAACAGCTTAAGGGATACTAGAGTCCCTCTAGTCCAACATTGAACCTATGGTGGAGACTGATTTTTTAAGGAAAAAAATAAAGGATACTTGAGTCTCATCAATACTTTCTCTTATTTGGTATTTGGATATATCTAGAAAGATGGAAAAGTGCTAGTTTATAATCATAACAGAAGTCAGAATTTTGTTGACATAATGTCTCGGCATGATATTCTAGGGTTATTCAAATAATACCACATAATTTCTGTTTTTACTTCTTGAAGAACACTGCGACTGATCTAGTCATTTAAAAATTGTAATTTATAAAAGTAGAATTATCATCTAACCCAGTAATTCCAGTTCTGGATATATAGCCAAAAGAATTAAAAGCAGAGTCTCAAAGAGGTAGTTGTATACCTGTGTTCATAGCATTATTCACAATAGCTAAAATGTGAAAGCAACTCATGGATCTATCAGTGGATGAATGAATAAACAAATGTGGTGTATCCGTGCAATTGAATATTATACAGCCTTGAAAGGGAAGGAAATTCTGATACATGCCGCAACATGGGTGAACCTTGAGTTCATTATGCTAGGTGAAATAAGCCAGTCACAAAAGACAGATAACTGTATGATTCCACTTATATGAAACACTTAGAGTAGTCCAAGTCGTAGACACACAAAGTAAAATGGTACGTGGTGGAGGGATGGGGTAGGAATGAGGAATTACTGTTTAGTAAATATAGAGTTTCAGTTCTACAAGATAAGAAGTTATCAGGATGGATGGTGGTGATCGTGGCACAGCATTATGGATGCATTTAATACCACGGCACTATATACTTCAAAAGTCAGGGTGGTACATTTGATCTTACGTGTATTGTAACACAATGAAAAAAATTGAAAAAAAAATTAAAGAGCAACCTCCAGGTAAGATAAATGCCTTCTGCCTTAGGCTGGAATGAGTTCCTGACTCCTGTGCTTTTTCTTGAAAGAAGTATTTTTCATAATGTGGGTTAATAAGCGATTTTGCACATAAAAATTTTAGTAACTACAAAATATGTTTCCTACAACATTTTCTGCTAGATGAAGAAATACAATGACTTTGGGAGAATGTGCTGATTAAAAAGAAAATATCTCTTAATCTCTTTTGGATTTAGGAAATCTCTGGAGTTGTGCAAGTTTGAACATTTGTAGAGAAAGACACTCCTCTATTCTTTCTTCCTGGAGTAGCATATTAGTCCTGCAGAATATATCAAAAATCACTCTTGTTTATATTAATGTTCCTGCACATAATTTACAGTCGTACCCAACAGCTGCTGGCATTTAATGGGAACCACTGTAAACTCTATTTGCTTTGTAATTTTATTTTTCCTAAATGAGATATTATTTGTAGCTACTGACTCATAAGTATTAAAATTATGGAAAATGACAATAGTAGTAATTGGATCATGACCAGTGAATAACATGCTCAGTTTATAAAACATGTATTTGTATAACAAACCATGTATCAGAGTGCCATTTTAAGAGTATTAAAAATGAACGTTTGAGATGTGCAACCCTCTTTTTAAAAAATGTATTATTTGGAATCAGGTGTGTTTATCCTCTAAAGAAATTTGTGACTCTGGTGTTATAGTGAGCAGTTTACAGGTATTTCCATTATGAAACTTCTATCTTGGATGTAACATTTCTTTGACCATATGTGGGTTTGCTAAGTGTTCTTGTTTATAGAGAATCAGTGAACAAAAGTGATGGGCTCCATCTCAGTGAATTTAATGAAACTTTTCAGTGTGCTTTTTTCTTTTTTGTAAAGCTTAGAAAACTATAAGGATCTGTTTCAACTTAGTCCAAAAAATTATTTATTAGAATACATAAAAGGCCTCTTTGTAAGGTGTCTTCACAGCATACAAGCAGCACTACAGTTAGGTGATTATCGTCTTTTTACTTTGAACTGCAAGATGTCTCTAGGTGTATAATCCTGCCTTTTGGGAACAGAAAAAATAATTTTCTTGAATGTGTAGGAATCAGTGATTCATAACCAAGTGACTCCTATATGCCTTCTATTTTTACACATTTTTGTTGAAACACCTTAGTAGGTATTGTTGAAGAAAAAGTGGGCAGGGAGAGGTAACTGAGTGATCAGCCAACACTGAGTGAGTGCTCTGCACTGATTTCTTGGCTGCCTCCTTTATAATACACTGGCACTTGATCCTCAAAATGACCTTCTATAATTATCTCCACTTTACGGACCAGGAGGCGTGGAAGCAGGATTTGAACCCAGGTGATTTCAGAATGCCCTGGAGTGTCCCATTAGGTCATCATTTTGGTTCCAGTACTGTATCCCAGCTTTAGGCTGCCTGGATTCTTTAGAAAGTTGCCCGCCTCTATGTTCTGTAGGCTCAAAAGACAGCATTTGCCTGGGCTTATGCTGACTTGCATACCCCAAAGTGGTACACTGTTGATGGGGATAAGATCAGACAGCACATACAGAACTGGACCATCTTGGAATCTCTAACTGGTGGTTCAGAAAGATCTATGAAGTGTCACCTCCTGGGCTAAGTCCTAGGGATTAAGATAACCAGGCAGAGGCTCATGGTTTATCGGGGAGATACAGCCATAACCAATCTCTATATCTGGGCTGGGATTTTCATGCAGATGAGTAAGGCGCCATGAGCATGAAGAGCAGGAAGTGATAAAAGTGTGAAGGTATCAAGGGAATGCTTCACAAAGGAGGCATTTTCAGAACTATGCTAAGGATGAAGCATCCAGACACGCGTCAGGAGGTGTGGAGTTTTCGGACATGAATGGCAGGTGCACAACATTGAAGGCAAGAAAAAGTGAAGGCCCCATGAGTGTTTTCTGCAATGGTTCAGAATTGCTGGACATAGCATGTGAGTGAGTGTGGTAGAACAGGCTATACTGATAGGGAGCCCTGTCTGCCAGCTTGAGTGGTGGTTGGCTTTGAACCTATAAGTGATGAAGAGTTGCTGAAAGAGTGTAGGGATTGTAGGCATGGGGTGGGAGGCCGTGGCCATCACTGGATATGAGAAAGATTGATTTTGCTGCCGCAGGGCAGGCTGAAAATCTGGGTTTTGGAAAAACAGGTTTTGAGGTTGATGATAGTGAGCCAGGTGGCTAAACCTTCCTATCACCAGGTCTTCTTACCCTATGAAACATTCTGTTCAAATTTGAGATTGTTCAGTGTTGGAATGCTTTTATCATGAGCCATAGATGCCTCTCTAGAACTTAGGACTCTCAGACCGATGTCTCTTCCTCCATGTGATAGTTCATGCCCACTCCCAGGCATTTCCCTGGTTGATTTAAATATTTCTAGTTTCCCTTTTGATCTGCCCATTCCTTAGTTTGTTAAGATCTGATGGTACTCAGCACTCTTACCAGCCTGGATTGTAAAGGACATACAGGTTGATTTCAGACTCATGCGTCATCTCAGGGATTTAGCAGTGGTGGTGGCAACACTGCCGAAGATTTGGACACCTAAGCTGGGCTTTGCAAGGGGGCTTGTAATGAGTATTTGTATTGAATTTGATCCTTCTGTTAGTTCAGCCTGTAATTTCACTAGCATTTATGCCCCAACTAAGAGTTGAGTGATAAACTCAAACTGCATGTAGGTCTTTTACAGAAAGTGAGTTTATACCTCCTGCCGTAGGAGTGCATTACTTACATTGCTTTTGGATGGTGAATTTGTAAGGTCAAGGGCTCTTTCTTACTTAATCATGGTGACTTTTTCCATCTAGCGTATTGACCAAACACATGGTAGTCCCTCAGGAAATTTTTTTAACATTTAAATCACAATTATTTATTCAACAGGTGTTACATTGGATCTTAAATCTCCTTATATAAATCCCCTTTACCATGTCAAATTATTATTTTATTATTATTATTTTTATTGTTAGACTTATTGGGGTGACACACTGGTTAACAGGAATTACATAGGTTCCAGGTGTACGATTCTCCAGTGCATCGTCTGTGTGTTGTGTTATATGTTCACCACCCAGAGTCAGTTCTCTCAGGAACATCACGCCAAGTGAAATGAGCCAAACAGAAAAAAACAAGAACCATATGACTTCACTTATATGTGGGATATAAAACTGAAAGCAACAAAGAAACAATATATGGTGATGGAAAGAGAACCTCAGGAAATTTTTGTTGAATGAGTGTAATTTGGGGTTTTTTTTTTTGCCCTGTATTTGACATTAATACTATAAAATCATTCCATCTTCACACATTTAGAATCATAATTCTATTATATAACATTTTGGCTATTTTTTACCTCCAGTCAGCTATGATTTTTAAGCCCATCTTATATTTTATTTATATCACAGCTAAGCATGTCCATTAGACTAGGACGAATGCTTAAGAAGTGTTTCCCAATTAATGTATCAAAGGGTTTTAAAAAATAACTTTGGAGTTAATTTTATTTATTTATTTATTTATTTATTTATTTATTTACTTATTTATTTACATTTTTTTAAATTCATTTTTATTGTTAGACTTATTGGGGTGACATCTGTTAGCAAGGATTACATAGGTTGCAGGCATACAATTCTACAGTGCACTGTCAACTTGATGTATAATAAGTTCACCACCTAATGTGACTTCTCTTTCCATCACCTTATATTTAGCTTCCCCCCCTCCTCTCCCACCCCCTGGAGTTGATTTTAAATTCACTGATTTTATGTGTATAATTCAGTGGATTTCATAAACATGCACAATCACATACCCACTACTATAATCGTGATGTAGAACGTTTCCATGCCCCCAGCATGGTCTGTCATGCCTCTTTGCCGTCAGTCCCTTCCCCCACACCCTGACCCCTGCCCACAATTGATCCACTTTCTATTGCTATAGCTTTGCCCTCTCAAAAAATTTCATGGACATGGAATTGTTCTTCTAGCCCTTTGTGTTTCACTTCTTTCCTATAGTTTAACGTTCTTGAGATTTATCCATGTAGTTGTATGCGTTAGTAATTCTGTCCTCATCAGTAATACTGAGTAGTAGTCCCTTGTGTGATACACTAGGGTTCCTTTTATCCATTCATAAGTCGATGGACATTTGAGTTCTTTCAGGTTTTGGGCTATTATGAATAAGGCTACTGTGAACATTCTTGTGCAAGTCTTTGTGTGGAATTTGTGTCTTTAAATTTCCCTTGGGTAAATGGTTAGGAGGGGAATTGCTGGGTCTCATAGTAAGTGTGTGTTTAACTTTATAAAAAGCTGCAAAATTACTTGTTAAAACTCCTGTAACATTTTGAATTCTCCACCAGCATTGTATAAGAATCCTCATTGCTTTATTTCTTTGAAAACACTTGGTATTTTTGCCCTAGCCATTTGAGTAATTATATATTAATGTCTCATTAGGATTTGAGTTTGCATTCCCCTACTCTGTTGAAGATCTCTTCTTGTCCTGACTTGATATTTGTTCATTTTCTTTGTTGAAAATGTATTTAAATCTTGTTTTTTTAATGGGGTTGTTTGTCTAGCCCTGAATTTTAATACCGTTAATCAGTTTATAAGAAGAAATATCAGGAAGGTATTTTGTTGCTGACGTGGTTTCAAGAAAGGAATTCTTTTCAATGGGTATTTTGTTTTTGAGTCATTCTTTTGCTCTTTGGGGCTCTTTGTGTAGAGGGGTTCTTTTGTCATCTGTTGGCCTATTTTCATTTATATTAACCCTGCTTCCCAACATACACTCTTTACCGTATCTGTCACCTCATATTCTCTGAGAAAATCACGTGGTGATTCTTCTAACTACCCTGTAAGCACACACTTACACATATACATTTGCCATGTGCAAACCTTGATTCAGTGAGCTACTACTACTTCACTCTCTCAGCTTCCTTAATGATCTCAGTCATCAGTCTACAGTTGGCAAGGATGTTACCTCATGTTTCTGGGTTCCCTTGCACCTAGCACTGTACATTGTAAATAATTGGTGAGTCAGCAAATGCCTATTGATGCTGATAAGCAGCAGATGTACTTACATTTGGTGCTCTTGAATGATTCCAGAGTTTTAGAGAATAAGAGTTCTGTCTGAACCGATGGTTCTAATAGTAAATTATCTTGAAATTCTTATGTTAAAAACTGCTTATATAAGCTTTGACTGTAGAATACCTATATTTTGTTTGATAACTATGTATAAAACCTACTTGAAAATGGATTGTAGCAAAGCTATGATTATGATTTGACAATGAATAAGGGAAATTCTATTTTTAGAGTAGATATATCTAGGTTAGACAACCTAAGTATTTTAAATTTCATTTCTGATTTCTTATGGGATTCGTAGTTTAACGTGGCTTTATCAGTGGAGGCAAAGGCAGAATATGTTCTTGAACAATTGAGTATTGTTTTGAATTAACATGAAGTTGAGTTGATTACTCAAGTGGTATTCATGCTGTGTAGAGAATAGCTGTATAGAAAAATAGAAGACATTATAAGCTCTTAAGAGGTTATTTATAGAAATTAAAGATTGGTTATGATTTAATGGAGCAGTGGATTGGCACCTAGGAAATCTCAGATCTAGGACCAGTTTTGCTGTGTGACTTTGGAGAGGTCACCTGACTACTCTGGGATTTCATTTCCTCAGCTGTGAAATAACTTGATTGGAACAGATGATTGTACAATCCTTGTAGCTTCGAGAATCGGCGCTGTGAGTTATTTTTATTAGGATGGTTTTAATGTCACATGGCAACTTTGAAGATAAATTCAGTCCTGAAGTTCTTCATATGTGGTACTGTCCCCTATCCCAGTCATAATTGATTGACTCTTCTATCTCGAAATCATTAGAGTAGGAGTTCAACTCTGTTTGAAAAATGTGAGAAGGAAAAGGCAAAAATAATGATAAATGTGAACAGAAATTTTTTATTTAATTGTAGGACAAAAATCTGGTTGCAAAATAGTACACCTATATAACTTTTTATTTTGTTATTATGGGTTCTAACCAATTTAAATTGAGCCTAAAGGTATTTCGGATTAAAATTTCTCAAATGCCCTATTAAATGTAAATAATTTTATTCATTTGAATTCTTGAAATCCAATACATTTCAGCAGGAAAATATAATAAAATCTAAAATTGCAGGTTGTAAGCAATCATAAAGCTATACACTTGGAATTCATATTTCTATTTTAATCTAGTAATAGTTTTGCTTCGTGTTCTGGAACATTGCTAGGTAATGCAACAGAGGGAAGTAGACTGTTCAGAAGGTTTTCCCTGTGTGAGTGGGAAGTATCAGTCTTAGCTATTCTTTAAATAGACATTTTCAGGCTTTCCTTTTATTTTATTTTTTTAAGCTAAACAAAATCTAGGTCGAGATCTGCAGCCTTACCAACAAACTTCTGGCAAACTGTGCATTACACATCGCTCCAGAAAAGGGGGAATGGTGGCTGGGATGCTGGCATCCACCTTATTGGAGTGGTTCTTATTCATCATCTGTTGAAGTCCCAAGTGCCTCCTTAAAATATTTCACTGTCGATTACTCCTATAACCATGCAAAATATAGATTAAATCTCAATAAAAAAATGACACTTGTTGCAGTCAGCATTTTCTTTCCCTGTCCACAAAGACGTAGTTGATGGCATACGCCAAGAGCAGCTGCTACAGGAGAAGACAGTTAACTTTCCACCATGGTGTTTTCACTTGGGTTGTCAGATGTGCAGACAGCAGTCGCTTTCATGATTCATTCGGGCATCTCCAAACACATTTTGTATTTATTTGGAAAGGTTTGAATGAAAAATCCTATATGTGTCAGGTGGACTGGGGACAGGACTTTTCTCATGTTACTTCTAGGTCTGAGGATGTGTCCATTCTGTGCTATTTCCTTAAACATGAAATACTCTACACACAAAATTGGGGGCAGTGTTGCCTCCAAGGTCTGTCCTCACTCCAAGAGAAAGAAACCCCAGGACAACTAGGCATGTGTTTGGGAGCTCATGTGGGGACTGTTTGTAGGACAAGACAAGATAAAATGCTGCTTTGTAACATTTTATTCCCCTGCAAGCACGAACAGAGTTTCTGGAATATAAGTTATCTGTTTCCCTCCCCAGTTAGGCAGTTGTTTGTGAGAAGGCTACATCATTTCTGCAGGGTTTTTTGTGACCTGTGAAGGCGGTAAGTCGCGATGGGGATGCTGTGTTGGGCACAGAGCACAGCCTCGTGGGGCTCTCCAGGCCAATGGCAGCACACAGGCTCCTTTGGTGTGTTTTCTGCTAAATGCACAAAGCCTGTCCTGTAGTTGATTTTCGTGTTCTTCTAGAATCAATTTAGAGTTTGCTAGAGCAGCTATGTTAGGAAGAGACTTTGGACGCAGTCTTTTCCCAGGTGTATTAGGAAATATACTCTCTCTGTTATTCAGTGAAAATCAATTTCTTTTTAATGATATATCAAATATTAATCACTTTGATTTTCAGAGTCGTTTTTAGTCTGTGTCCTTTTCCTTTAGAAATCCCCTGTTGGACATCCAGAGCACCTACCCTGTTCTTTCTAAGTCTTCAATTGGGAGTTAGCAAGCCTGAAAGGGAAAGGAAAGGTAAGCACATGTTAAAAACCACTTTATTAAGTTCATGTCATGACCCTGATGATCGTAAAGTACATACAGCCATTCATTTGTTGAGCAGCATTTAGGTGCCCCCTCCCCCTTTCCATTCCTTAGCGCGTTTCCCCTTCCTCTCCCATCGCCATTCTCTTCCTGTCAGCTGTCTCTCCTCTCCTCCCACCCTCCCTCCTTTCCTCTCCTCCCACCCTCCCACCCTCCCTCCTTTCCTCCCTCCCACCTCCTTCCGTTTCTTCCTCTCCTGCCCCCCTCCTCCCTTCCATGTATTCATTTAGCGACCCTTTGTCCGGCTGTCCTGTGCTGGTCCCTGTTGTGGGCACACACCCTCCATCCCTCTCTCGCAGGCCCTGACGGGAATGGGGGGGATTGGCAGCAGCCCCCTCAGTGGAAATGGCCGTCCCCCCAGCCCCAGGTGCGGGTCTGGCAGAGAGGCGGCTGTCAGCCCCTGCCCGCGCCCCTCCCACTGCCCGCGCCCCTCCCACTGCCCGCGCCCCTCCCACTGCCCGCGCCCCTCCCACTGCCCGCGCCCCTCCCACTGTTGGCCCCCTTCGAAGTGGCCTGGGTGTTTGCTGGCGGTGGGTCTCCCGGGAATTCTGTGGGTATTTAACCTCTCCTGTTTGGCCTGTTAGAATCAGTCAATCATGAGGATAAACAAACCAGTAGCGGTGTTCTACTTCCTGACTTGAGAATTTGTAAATATTCCCACTTGGCGTGACATCGTGTATATTTTTTCCCATCGCTAATGTATTGTATAAAAATTATATATGTTACAGATATATAACATAGAATGTGACGGTCTACACTAAAGCCACTCCCCAGAGATAATACTAGTTAAACTGGGGTGCATATACCTTAATTATTTTCCTTTGAATGTGTATATTAATGTTAATAAAGATGTAAGTGCCTTAAGCCAGTGGGCGAAAATCCTGGGGTGGAGGTGGTTTTATAATTTCTGCTAAATACAGCACCTCACTTCCTTCTTGCCCTAGCCAATTGAAATGGCCTTTCTATGAGTTGGAGGCCATTGGCGTTCCCACGTGCTTGGTTCATTTTGGTGGTGTTTTGCAGTAGCTTTGTGGGTGAGCTGTCTCTTACCTCCCACAGCATTAATAGTGCACTTAGCATTCGAGTATTCTTTAGAGACCTGGACTCTGGTGTTGCCCAGTCAAGACGAGCGCCCTTATCTTAGGTGCTGGATGGGGGTGCTGAATGTCTTCCTAAGCTGAAAACTTCTTCTGTAGTCCATGCGGCCCCTCCAGCATGGCTCTGGAGACATTAGTTTCATTTTTTCATAGTGCCTCTGTCTGTAAGCTGACCATTGCTGGCTGATAGCCAGCACAGTTTTCTCCCTCCCAGAGGGACAGCTCTTGCTGTAGCTCCTGCCTCCCTTGTGGACCACAGCCTTGCTGCTGAGACCCACCTCCCTACTGCCTTTCCCTTTAGCCTTCACTAACCTCACACAGCCTTAGAGTTGACACTCTCCCCCAACTAAATGCCGCCCCGTTATATCCAGGAACAACGTGCTGTGTTTCCAACAGCCCTTATTCTACTGCTTGCCCTGTCCTTTCAGGCAGGCTCCTGGCTTGCTTAGCTCAGGAACCATGAGCCTTGTGTGGGTTTGAGCACATGGTGGGCTGTAGTAACTAAGCAGGTGATGACCACTGAATGGACATAGGGTATCTTTCCAGACCCAGGCTCTTCATTCTGGGATGCCTTGTGCTGTGGTCAGTTAGAAGCCCTGGCCTTTGGGCCACGTGCTCCAGGGACCATTGAGCTGTGCCAACTATGAGGCAGGATTTCAGCCCCCTTATTGTGAGTTTCTTCAAGGAGATTTGCGGGGAGAGCCCCAGCCAGATTGCCGAGTTATCTTGTGGACTGAAGGGTGCAGCTCTGACCAAGCCAGACCTGGCCCGCTTCTTGTCTGCTATTGTAGCACTTCTTGTAGGTGGGACAGCGAGCAGGTCTGGAGATCCTGACTCCTTGGGGTTAGTGGGTAAGAGTGTAGCTTTGGCCTTAGGAAGATCTAGGTCAGCATCTGGACTCTGTCACAGATAATAAATGTGACTTTGGGGTAGCTGTTTACTCTGTGTGTCCCAGTTTCTTTATCTGTTAAATTAGGATAATAGTGATCCCCACATCATAGAATTATTTGAGCATTAAATGAGTGAGTTGCTATGTAGAGTCTGGCACAATGGAAGTACTTAATACATGTTAGTAGCTTTTGTTACTCTCATCTTCAGAATGGAGATAATACCTACTTTTCGTGGTTGCCGTAGCATTAAATGAGGTGGCGTAAATAAAATTCAATGTGTCTACAAGAGGTAGCCCTCAATGATAATGGTAAAATAGCAATAGCATTATCAGCAAGTGTGTTCAGAATGGGACAGATATTGTCACCCTGAAGTCTAATATCAAGCAGTAGTAGGCAAGAATGGATACAAGTTTAGTTTGTCAACCAGACAGTACTATTTATTGACAACTTATGTTATTTAACATCTCATTGGTTTATGAAATCATTGTCTACACTTTGTTCACAAAAATTAATTCATAAAAGTTTTGGCTGTGATTGACTGCTTGACTGAATAATTAAGAGTTGTGTACTCTTGGAAATCTTTTATTCTTTAATTAGTGTCCACTTTTTAAATCTGAAAGGGCACTATTCTCCTGGAGTTTTATGAAATTTTAAAATGAATAAGAATAAACACATTAGATCTTGAATAACATTAGAATCCACTAACTGTCATGTGCCTATGATCACAGTGTATACATGTAATTATTTTGGTCTCTCTTATTGGAGAATGTCTTTCTTTTATCATTTTTTATCTGTGAAATATACTGAAATACACTCATTCTATATTTTATTCCAAAACTATAAAAGGAGAAGCAAACTGAAACTTAGTAACATTTGATTTTAAGATGTATCTAAATTAAATGAGGCTTATAGGAAAATTTTTGACATTTTTCCCCCATATTTTGAACCAAAAACACATTTGAGTCATTGGCATATTAGGGAATTTCTTATCATTTGTTTTACACATTTGTTTTCTGCACACCTGAAACAAATGACGTTACTTGGCTTAAGAATGTCTTTTACAGAGTATATAATTCAAGTGACTGTGAATCACCTGAGAAAGTGAATGTCTTCGAGCTGTTCTGGCAGTAGAACCCTCTCTTGTTATCTCTGCACCCATGCCTGGCATTGGGCATGCTCAGTGACGATGGGAACTAAATTGAAAATGCAGCAAGGGAATTGAAGAACTGAAAACGCCTTTGTTAGAAGGCTGAGAATATGATGACTTTGCAAATTTGCCTTTAGTATTACTGTAACACAGTTTAAACTATAAATAAAGACATTTCAGTGGGGGTGATATTTTGTATTTGGATACTGTGAAACAAGTTCTTGTTCTGTCCTAAGTTTAGAATGCTGATGGCCTGGACCCGTCTCTTCTTTCTGCCCCTCCTCCCCGCCTCCTCCCCACCCCCGCCCCCCGCATCTACCCTCTTTCTGCCCTGCTACCTCCAGCCTCCTTACGAGATGGACCTGAGCAGGGCCCTTTCTGTCCCTGCCCTGCAGCATTCCTGTGGAGTGACCTGGGCTACTTCTTCAGAGGTCCTGGTGAGAATTCAGACTGCCAGCAGACACTGCTAGCTCAGTACGTCCATGCCCCTGCCCTTTCTGCTGTTGTGACTTGTGTGTTGGTAGACCCCTCTCCAACTTCACATGCCCTGGTGGGGGTGGGGGGGGGCGGGGTGAGCGGTCAGCCCATCTGCTGGAATCCACGGTGGGATGTCTCTGAGACTGACTTAAATCTGCCTCTTAGGTGGCTTTGTCAATTCCCTTTGCTGTATCTTTTCTCACCTAATTTGGGAAAAAAACATTCTGCCTCTATGAGCATCATTGTTTTTGTGGAAGAGAACAGTATTATGGTTGCATTTCACAGGAAAGACCCAGGCTCAGGCAGTTTTGTGTTCTGTGTGAAGCCGAGACTTACTCTGGTATCTGCCAGTGCTCACGTGTCATGGCAGAGATACAGCACGGCGACTCCGGAACTTGCTTAGTGTTCTTCCCAACAGCAGACATTAGCCTCTTTCCATTGATTTCTTTTTTGAAATTTGTATAACTTTAAAAATTTGACTTTGTTATATGGTTGCACATAGATTACGGTTTGTCCTGAGATTA